>CAUYRT010023217.1:0-19574 GCA_963574885.1 Lepilemur ruficaudatus
ACTCGTGATGGAGTAGAGACAGCTTCTTTTACTACCCTTGGCTTCATTCCTGAAAAAAAAAAAAAAAAAAAAAAAAAAAAAACACAATGTAGTAGGGCAACTGAGGATATTCTCTGAAAAGTTGAAAAATTTAAGGTAAAGAAGTTTTTTATCTAACACGGACAATACTGCCTCCACTCCAGAATTCAGTGTGGAGTGCATTTGAAATATTTTCTCCCCTAGGCATGGAAATGGCAATGCAGATAATCCACACATTTAAACAAAGTTATCCACTCAAACCTACCTGGGAGTAAATAGCATCACTTCAGAGTTATATGGTAATACCTATTAGCCAAGCAGTGGAAGCCATGGCTTCTGTTCTGATGGTAAACAAACCTACTTGCTTTAGATTTTTCCCATAGCTTTGATCAGTTTAATGGCACTGTTAAACTTCAGGGAAGATACAAGGGAAATATCAAGTGCACAATGACTTTAGAGTTCTATTCTTCTGAGGGGAAAGAAACATGAGGGACTGGTGGTCAATTGTGGCTCTATACTCCTACTCAACTCTGTGAATATTAATACATTATATTCAGAATCAACAAAAATTCTAAATGCAGTGAACAAGATTAGCCATCTGAAATAGTGACTTTCAGTAAACGTACTATTGAAGGAAGAAAGAAAATATGCTCCTGATTGCCTATCTCTTTGCACCAGTGGCTGTCGACCAAGGCTACATATAAGAATCACTTGGGGGTGCTTTAAATAAATATAAAAATAGTTACCCCAAACCCGAGAGATTCTAATCTAAGTAGCCTGGGTGAGTTCTGGGCTTCAGTAAGTCTTTTAAGTCTTCCCAGTTGATTCTTAGTTACAATTAGCATTGGAACAACTAGTTTAGTGCATTATGTACATCAAAATTATCCCGATGCCTAACAAGACTTGCTTCACTTGCTGTTAACAAAAAAAATAAGTAAAAAACTGGAAAGAAAACTAAATATTGAACAAATACAAAGAACTTAAGTTATCTTATGAAGCCTGTCTTTGTAGAACTTTCAACCTAGCTTTGTGGTAAATTCAAAAGCCAGAGATTCATACCTATCTGTCTTTCCCACAAATAAAGACTAGCTTTATTAGCTTTAGGCCTAATAGAAGCTGATTACACAGACCACTTCAAATCATCTCTAAAGCTACCATATTGTATGCTGGGCGGGACTGGTTTCAATCTAGATTCCCGAGTGGTTTGGGACAGCATACTCCCAAGAGTAGACCATATGTAAACAGAACATCAACCTCCCTGAGTTGTGATTAGCTTGGTCATAACTAGAAAGGCAGATTTCAGGAAAAATAAATGAAATTAGACAGAGAATTTAGTACCGAGCAAGGTCAGTGGACAAGATAGGCTGCTATACCATATTCTATCTATAGAAAAATACTTCAACGAACAGCCCAAAGCCTAGTTGAGGATGACAGAACATGCCTAGTTCCTTTGATTCTCCCATCCAGTGAAATGATAGAGTGGGATGTGCTCAGATTTCCCATTTCCCACTTTCCCATTATGCCTCCTACTGTATACCACAGAAATAACTGAGAAGTTATTTTATTTTAAATTTTATCGAAGACACATTGTTTTAAATTCTGTCAAAGACATACTCAACTGAACAGTCTTAATTGGTATGACAGGGTGATAAGATTGTAAACTCTGAAGATAAAAAGAGACTTCATTAACTTCATTAATAAGAGTCAGAATCAGAGGTAATATCTCTCTCAGTCCCAAATATTTAGAGGGGAAACATTTGCTTTAACCCTTGATGTATCATTGGAATTTGAAAGTCTTATAAAGAAGAAAACCCCACAGCCTTGGATACTGGATTCCCGGACTGGCAGGATGCCCACTTGCTGTAGGCCCTCTCTGTACCGGATATAACAGGTTTTTGTAAGTGTGTGTAGGAGGAGTCACAGATCATGCAGTATAAGGCTGTCATTACAGAGAATGGAGATAATTAAAAACATAGTTAATTGAAAAAGACTAACGAAATAGCTGTCCTGTCTCCCGTAACCTAAACAGAATATGGAAACTAGTTTTAAAACAATCAGGTGAGCCATATTTTCAACAGTTCCATATATTTCTTAATCTAGTTCTTCCTTGTTTATTCTGTTCATCATCCTACAGTTTGAGAACAAAAGACCGCCCCTAAATGAACACAAATAAAATTTTCCCCTGAAATAAATTCTGATAGAATAAAACTATTAAAAGCACTGGCATTCAAGATAAATTTATTCTGAGTTTAGAATAGGGTAAAATGATGACCAGTAGATTTTTTTATATCACACAAGCATATTCTGTAATAAACTAGCCTGACACTTAAGGGATACCACAGTATATCTAACAATTCATAGCAGAAAAGTACAGGTATTTTATGGCCCTGAGAGGTTAGAAGTTAACCTGCAGAAAATGATAAGCTGTTACAAATTTACAGTTCAACAGAGAATTTACTGTAGAAAGTTAACCAATGTTGTACTTCATTTAGCAATTTTATTTTGCATTCCTTTTTCAACTGATTCTATAAATGTGGTTCTGCAAATGCTTAGTACCATCATTTTGTCATCTTGCTAGTTTCGTCATTATTAAGTTAAATAAAACTCTGGCCTGTGCTAACAACTTTAAGAATTGTGATTTTATAACAGCAAGAATAGATACCAGTACCTAGTAATTATATTCTAATGTAATCATCTGACCTATTCCAGGGGGTTGAAAAATCAAATGCCTATAGGGGCAAGAGAGGTAAAATTTACACAGCAAACTAGATATAAAACGATAGACACTAAGCTGCTCATGTTGTAGCCATTTTAATACCTGCCTAGCCACAATGTTTTTTAAAACCTCATGCTGGCAAAATAAAACAAAACATTCACAATTCCAATAATGGAGCCTGTGAGTCAGTATTTAGTTTCATGCTTCCCAAGCCTGTTTAAAACACCCTGGAGCACAACTAAAAGCCACAAAGCCTAACTAGTCCTCAGAGCACATTTAAAACGTCAGATTCACAGAATCAGAAATGTAGAGGTTGGTGTAATCATCATTCCTCCTCCACATTACCCCACACCTTTGGAACTCCAACATGTCTTTCTAAACCTAGATACAGTATAACTTCCTCATAAACCTACTTCAGGTAGATTATACCACTCTCGTCTGTGGTGGTATAAAGTGCATCAGCATTTTGTTCTTGTCTAACAAAGTATACGTAATTTGGAATTGTATACATATCCATCTTTTTGGCTTGACTATTAACCTCTGAGGCTCAGATCCAAATAAAGCCCAAGGCATGAATATCTGTAGCAGACACTTAGTATGGCTTGCTGAATTTAATTTTAATTTTTTTTTAACAACCAAGTCCTTTAAAAGAGATAACATGATAGAAAAACAACCAAGTGAATCAACCTGAATCTGCAAACTAGAAACCAGTTATCCAACCACAAGTAGAATTTGACTGGGCCACAATAAAGAAGAAAATAAGAACAGATGCCACCTTGGTACTACTTTCCCAATAACCTTTCATCTCTGTAAAACTTCAGTAAAAGTAAAATGAAACCTGAAAGATGAGTACTAAAATACCAGACAGTGTGGTGCTATGACTTCTACTGTAACAGCCACATGGAACACATCACATCAGCAGACTCCAGAAAATAGAAAGAGCTATTACTGTGTCAGTGATGGACTTCAGAGTTAAGCCCCAGAGATGCTAGAAATTTGAGGTTTACCCTCTTATATTCACTTCATTCCTACACAGGTACCAAGAACTTACCTGTATCGGCAAGTTAGAACACCAAGTATAGAGTTAAGCTGGAGAAAGTTAAAGCATAAAAAGTAACTTAAGGCAATGATTTTTAAAGTTTAAGTTCATAAGAATCACCTCCAGATCTATCTAAAACATTCCCAAACCGTGAGGCCTTATTCCATAAATGATAATGTCGAACCCAGAAATCTGAGTTTTTAGGAAAAAGCTGATTCTGACAAAAATGGACTAAGGCCAATAACTGGAAAAATACTATCTTAAAAGACTGCCTATCCAAACCCTCATTTTACAAATGAGAAAACCGAGGTCTAGAAAATCTAGTACTGCCATCTCTACTGGTCTTTTAGTTAGGCAAATGCTATTAAGGCAGGATCTTCTGGGTTCACTGATGTAAAACCAGAAATTCAGGAGCTTCGATTTCATATAAGAATCTCTGACGTACGGTCTTAGCAAATGAAGAACTGTATTTGGGATAGGCATCTCCAAAGTAATCTGGGCCTGGAAGAATCTTCCATGTAATCAGTGCATTCTCACAGAAGAGATAACGTACAAATATTTTTCTTCTTCCTAAAGACCTAAGATTAAGCATATACCTTTTATACTATTTGGTTCTGGGACTGATTTCAAAGTCATGAGCACAAATTTGAGAGAAAGAAAGTTTGTTTAAGATGCTTATTAAATATTACATTATTAATAATATATTGATTTGTATGTTTATACATGATACCAGGACTTCCAAGAAGACTGTCCTTTATTACCTGGGTTCTGAAGGTGAAGCTGCTCTTCACTCTCTGACAAGGGAGGAGACCTGGGTTTGTGTCTCCTTTTTCTGAGCTCACCTGGCCCATGGTCCCTCCCATATACAGCTTCCTGGCAGTGAAGCCCTGCTTTCTGCGAGGAGCTGGGAGAAAGTTGGTCTTGGTGTAGAGGGTGCTTTTCCCAATTCCGAGTTCGTTGGCTACTCTTAGCCTCCCAGTCATCAAATTCAGTGCTCAGGAACACCTCACCACTGATCTTGGGAAGTGGAGGTCTCCGGAGCCTCTCCTGATCAGACCGTTTCCTTTCATGCTGCTCACAGTTAAGTTGGGGATCACCTCTCACTTTGCCCCTGCTAGAGGATGACAGGGGTCTCTTTGATGAACAGTGTTCGTGCAGTTCTTCCAAGTTCTCCAGTGAGTGTTTTAGTTTCTCCTTCCTCTGCTTCACAGTCTTTCCATCACTTTGGAGTCTACAAGACCTTGAGAATCCAGAACCCAATTCCCCGGCCCTCCTTGACCTTGGCTGGTCTGAGGAGAGGTGGAAGGATGTGAAAAATAAAAATGCGGGTTAACTTAATGAGAGTATGAACTCATTACACAGGGGAGAGTCCGGGCCCAAGTTTAACATACTCTTAAAATGGAGAAAACTGTTTTTTTAGCTTAACAAATTGAGAAGAGGGGATGAGCATTTACTGGAATGGTCCATGCATACATGAAAGATTCTGGGTACACAGCCAAAAAGCTAAGAAACTAAAATTAAGTGACTTAAATTTGAAAGAAGAATTTGATCATGATTAGGCAGAGTTAGCAGAGTACTTTTAATATTTGCCAAACAAAAATTACAGCCATTAAACATTAAATTTTACAAATAAAACCAATTTGAAACTAGGACAGGGTAAAAAGTAGAAGTTGAAGAGTATTGTTAAACAACAAAAAAATTAAGCTTTGTGATTTCAGTTAGAAGCTTTCAAATATTCTTATTGGACAGGACAACAAAGCTATACCAGAATGTTCCCAGTTTCTGCTTAGTTTAGAAAAACGATCTGCAGGTTTTTGTATTCCTCTATCCCCACCCCCCACCTTATAGAGCCAAAGCAAAAAATCCTGGCCAATTCACAAAACAGCTCTATATTACAGTTCAATGTGGAAGAGGATGGAGTAGAGGAAAATTTTAGCTGAGTAAATGACCCTGTAATCTTTACATAACTCTGTTCTCAATCTTAATTTAAACCGTGGCAGTGAAAAAAATCTAAAAGCAATGCCTTAATGAAATAGATAAAAAGGATTCACTTCCTTCCTAAATACATTTCAAAAAATTTTATGATATTGTATTCTTTGTATAAAAACAGTTATGTGCTAAATATATAAGTCCCCTAGTTTAATACAAACTTCAAAAACAGAACACAGATGGATGCTTCTGTCAGGTGTCATTTAGGTACAAGCATATTGTGAAAACAAAGGCATAAAATTAACATGCATCTTGCAAGAATATATTGATTTTAATATTTCCTAAAACTTTTACTACACTTTTGAAATAGTAACAAGAAATCCTAATTCCATGGAAAATTGCTAAGATAGCTAAGATATATTCCTTGCTGGAATTAACCACTTGCTGAATTGCATTTGAAACAACTACCATAATTTAATGAGATGTAGATGAAATAAAGAACTGTACGTTTTCTTTTTTTTTGATATTTGATTCATTTGATATTGTTAATCTCACAAACGAATAGAGTGAGAAGACAGGTGCTAAATGCACCATTGATACCAAAAGCTTCTGCTCGAAAACTGGAAATTTTTCCTCTTAAACTTTCCACAAGAAAAGGAAATTTCCCTCAAAGATAAATCTAGATTAAAATTTGTCTTCTAAACAGTCCTTAATGTATATATCTTCATTATTTATGATTAAATTTATATTTTACATAAATCAAAAGTGGAACAGGACAATTACTCTGTGATAAAAAAGTATCTATTCTTTTACCCAAACTATTATTTTAAGTCTATTTTAACAACTGAGAAAGAATCAATTGACTACTGCTGTAAATTAATATAACACTGACCAGCTAGTTAAATGATGACCACGTTTCAGGGAATAATGGTTTACAGTATTAACAACAATATGCCCACAGAGAGCTGAAAAAGTGAAGCTTGCCTTTAAGCACAAAAGAAACAAGAAGGGTTTTGTTTTTGACATTGATTTATGAAGCTATGACTGTTTTTGTTTTTAATTCCTTCTAAACAATTAACTGATTTTACTTTAGGGAAATGTGTTGCGGGAATTACAGAATTGTTACTTCATTTTCACAAGGATGACTGGCAAAAAATATTTATTCTCTAGCTCACCTACTGTGATAGCTTTAAGTCTGGGAAAGAAAAAAAATAGGGGTGGGGAATGTGTTTGAATCCTTTAAAACCTTCCAGTTGAGAACTGAGACTTGTATGCTTCTTGAGACCACGTTATTTGGCAAATATAATTAACCCCCTCATTGCCAAAGCATATACATAAATATATATATACACACACGTGCGTGTACACATATATATATTTTTATATGCATGCCTCCATGTTTCTTTCAAAATAAGATAACTTTTGTTTAGATATACAAAAATACACTATACACACATAACATTGATATATATGTATAAACAATAGAGTTTACATTTCAAGTCCTTCACCAAATTGTATTATTTGATCTTCTCCAGATCCATGTGAAGGACTTATTTTTATAATCTCTATTTTACAGATGAGAAAAATATTTAGAGTAATTATAGGAAAAAACTTCATTAAAATTATAATTGTTCTGAGAAAGGGATAAAACTTGAACCATGGTCTTATGACTCCACAGACCATGACTAATTACTAATATGACTGTAATACAGGTAAGTGGCTTTGAAAGGAAAACATGGATTCACTAGTGAATAATTTATAACATTTAACAGTTGACATAAATTTGACAAGCATTTTGGATAATTCCAAGTTTGTAGGAAATCTATAAATGATCATTTTAAAAGATTAATTTATTAAAGTTTAAGTTATATAAAAGCAGAAGAGATGACCATTTCTGTAATGACATACTGCAATTATTAAGTAAAGCAAAAATCAAATTATACATAAATATAGAGAAGCATAATTAAAGAATATCCTAGATGTGTTGGGAAAGGACCACTGCAAAGAACATAAAGATTGCTTTGTAAATAGAAGCTGAATTGTAATATCGTTTCTGTGGAACTCACCCTGGTCTAATTCAAAGGCATATAAATGAGGACTGCATGTTCAGCAATATTTAACCTACTAACAACAGCATGGCTGCGGTAAAAGAAATTCCAGTATTTACACACATGCTCAAGAGGTCACCACCTCCCATTCTTCAATATTCCCTCAATCCCCACCCCAAAACAAGCATATATGCCACTATCTACAAATTTACAAAAGTAGTTAAAATATAGGGTTTTTTTTTGTTTGTTTTAGGTGTGTCTGGAAACCACTGAATTAAGTGTTAACACAGTCTCCTATTCTAGAGATATGAATCGGTATGACAGTACTCTGGTCAAAGCAAATAGGTTTCAGTCTCAATTTAAGTCAGTATAAGGGACTGACTTATATACTGACTTACCTTTTCTCTTATTAGAGAAAGGGTAAAATTCATACTTTAGCGTATTTAATTACTTGCCATCCTAATGTTTTTACAGACTTGAAAGTCTAAAATATTAACTTTTATAGTGAATATGCCTCTAGTGCAGAATTTAAAATAAAAACAAAGGAAAAACTCCAGACCACATTTCTAAGATTTTAATTGAAGGTGAAGAGTAATTCTTTACCTTCTGGTCTCTAGTATAGCAAAATATGGCAATAATTTTTCTTTTTAAATGACGTAATACATAATTTCATCAGAACAACTAGTATAAGGAAAATGACTACCAAAAAAGAGATGAGCATTTTACATACAGAGTAGGAATGTATCAAGCAATAAATAGAAAATCAACCTCCTTATTAAATAGGCCACAGAGCTGAGCACTACTGATTATGGTAAATTTAGATCAAAAAATGTTACTGGGCAACATTATACTCAAACTATAATAATCCTGCCATCTACATATGCACTGTTTTCATTCTATTCATCAAAGACAAACACATACTTACCTTATATAATGGAATTACAGAAAATCAGTTGATAATTGGTTTGCAAGGTCCTTTAGGATCACTGACCTTAAAATTTTTACTCTCTAGAAATTGCCTTTAGGTTTTGTTCACTTGTTATCCTGTTTTCCAAGCTGAATGTCAATAAATACCAATGCTTGCAACTATAGGAAATGTCGTTATTTTGACAGATCTTTGAAAAGGAATGAATGATACTTGCAAATACTCATTTCCCAACACATTTTTAAGATAAAGAATCACCGCCACCACACTGCCACCACACCATCGCCACACTGCAAAAGTAGGCACTAGAGAAGTGACACTCTGAAAGGACTTCTCAGAAATTATTCTACATGGTAATCAAATAGCAAAGAAAGGATCAAAAGCAAAAAACGAACAGTAAATCCTAAAATTTAGTATTGTTTGTCATCAGCAGGCTAAACCCTTGGCCTTAGATTTAACAGATAAGAAAGCATAGAAAAAATCTCTGTTATCCAGTAACTGATGCATGGGTGTACCTTCTTTATTCATCCCACTTTGCTGCTTCAAACAGCACTGCCCAGACTTCCTTGACAAAGATTAAGTCCAGAGACTCACCCCTCATTTTCTACATCCCACTTTATGTATTTAGAATGTAACAAGGCACTCCAAGTGACTACAGCACAAAAGAATGCATGCTATTCTTTATAAAATTATATTCAAATTTTAACAGTCATAAAAATGCCTCTGGTTGTCCAATTAAGGAATAGATGAATTCATAACATTCAAATAGATTCCTGACACAAATCTAAATATACCCAGTACCTAGGGATAAAAGAAACATTCCCAGGTCACTTTATAAACAAAATTAAAGGGGTATCTTACTATTGAGTCTAAGATCTATTGATCATGATGTAGGTATTGTTACCTCTGTCTTCGTAACAGTAATTATCTCCATAAACATTGGCTCCAGAAAACTCTACAACGTGTTTCTTTCGCTTTTTCTCTTCCTGTAACTCCTTTTCTTGCAAAAGGCGAGCAATGTCCTGCAAAGACAAGAGGGAATGGAAATAAATATTATCAGAGAATGAACAAACGGTTATAGTGGAGTTCGACATTCCACTGCTATGTTTTTATGAGCTATGCCCATGGCTCCCAGACTTTCTGGCATTTATTTCATGCCAATTAAATGCCACAAATGATTGCTCAAAAGGAGTGGCATATGATCTAGATCAGCTAGGCTGATTTTAACAGAAATTTAGATTTAACATAATCTGAAGACATTCAAACCTTCGTACTTCCTAAAGCTGGTTATACAACAGAATTTTTAAAATACATATTTGTGGGTCCTTTTTCCAAGTTCATGATTAAGTTTGCACACAGTAATCTATAAAACTTTATAAATTATATTTATCATTTAATTTTAAAACTTTTAAAAAGATTTCTTCAGGTGATTCTGATTTAGCTTTGCATTCGAGTGCCACTGTCTTAGCTGCAAAAGAGAAAACAATTTTCCTCCTGTCTCCTACCTGTTTCATCTCTAGGCAAATTATTAGCAGTTACTATGTGCAAGGCACTGTAAGGGACAGAGTGATAAATAACATTCCAACCCTGTTCCCCAAAAGATTATAATCCCTTTATGAAAACAAAAGTGCATGCAAATATTGACAATAAAATTAAATTTAAAAATGCCTCAAAAAAGGGTTAAAATGACTACAGGAGTACAAAACAGAGAATATTGTTTTTGCATGAAAGATTTAGTACAACACTTTGCATTGCATTAGGCTTTGAACAAAGAACTGAATTCCAATATGCAAAGTAGGGAGAGAAACATCAGTAAAGTTATGAACATTTTAATGGGCATCAATCTAAGCAACGGCCAATAGTCCAATGGGGTGTTGTGGGAAAAGGTGCAGTTAAAAAAACAGTCTAAGGCTAGATCATAGGCACTTCTTATAGACAATCTAAAGAAGTATGGAGTCTATAATGTAGGGGATGAAGGGTTAGTAATGGTTTTGAGCTGCAGGGTGACAGTGTTCTGAATCTGAGGATTATTTCCATGAAAGTCTCATGAAATAGCATATAAATGCACGTGCTCAAGTACACTTTTAATGAGAAAAGTCCAGAGCACTCATCAGATTCATAAAGGCTCATATAAGTATGGCAACAATACTCACTTGCAATAACAATCATATATAGTTTGAGATACTTATTATATCTATGTATAATAAGGAAAACAAGAAGTATTTAAATGTTAATGATGGAAATTTGAAGCAAGAACTATTCTTCCTCAAATTTTATGAAATATCCAAATGAAGAATATACTAAGACTGCAACGCATAGTAAAAAAAAAAATTCATCTCAGTGAAGCAGAATGTTTTTCACATCTATGCACAAACAAGTTTGAATGCGGAGCCTAGGTAAATTAGCAATGATTATCCATATCTTCAGCTGTTTTTTTTTTTTTTTTTTACTTTTCCTCAAAATAGCCTTACAAATCTGACTTTATATTAAACAAATGCTAAATTCAAACTTAAAATGTACCATTAATACATTAACACATTGCTTCTAACCAACACACACACACACATATATATATCCTTGATATATAGATAAATATTAACAGACAGATATAGATAAATAATCTATGTAAAAGCCCAGGCTATAATGTCAGACACTTGAATGGGCACTCACAAAATGTTACAACTCACTGCTGGCTTTGGCAGCACTATATAAAATGTATATGTGCTTCAGGAAGGAAGGGTTACATTCCTACCTAATACAAGTATACTTTTCACAAATAGAACTTCAGACACTTGAATGGGCTCTCACAAGATGTTACAACTCAGAATGAGAGGTAAGTGATACACTCCTACTTAACACAAGTATACTTTTCATAAATAGAACTCTGAATTTCTAAGACTATGATGGATAAACTAAACTATCCCCTACATCTGAAAGTTAAGACAATTCCCTTTTTCTTTCCAGTTCAAGCCAGAGATTCTTTAAAGAGACATTGGGAGAGAAATAGTAACTACTAATATGAATTTTGGGAGACTTAATTCTTTATCTGTATAATGGAAAGTTTGAATGATTTAATCTTAAAGTCAAATGTCTTTGACGTCTTAATGCATCATGTTAATAAATCGGTCAGTGTTTACCAGGTGCAGTCCCTGCGCCAGATTCATTACCTTTGATGTCTTACGAAGTAATATATTAATTAGTTAGGAAGAGAGATGGGTGGAACAGATAGCTTGTTCTTCAAACACTATTATTTCTTACAGAATTTTCCAAATTCCTATATTGTTTATTGAAGAAGTGGAAAGAAATGTAAACACTTCCCTGAGTTACTGTGTTTACTAAGCATCCAACAGTACATTTTCCTAAGTGGTTTAGTTTATAGTAAACAAAAATTTCCCCTGGTATAACTGAGGAAAAAAAAATAAAGGAAAACTGTCAGGTCCAACTGCCAGCAGAAACTATTAAACTATACTCCAAGGACTTATAATTGCTTTCCTGCTATTCAATTTAGTCCTAATGAATACATAGTAATAAGCCACTCTCCCAATGTAAAGAACCAGGAGAAAAGCAAAAATTAAGCCCCTTCTTTATAATGTATTGGCTAGTCAAAGGAAGTGCTTTTAATTAACTAGAAAAATAATAATCATCATAATATGTTGTATACTTTAAGCACACAAACCTTTTTGTTCTTCTAAGCTCTCAGCTCTTTTTTGAATGAGCTTCTATTCCAGTGACAAGAAAATGTTTACTAGGCTTGAGGAAGGAAAGGATAAAACATTCAATGGAAAACTGTGACTATATTACAGCTAGGGTTTAGCACAAGTCAATTCTCCTAGCTGCTTTCCAACATTACGGTGCAATGAGTTCAGTTAGATGATTTCAACACAAAGCATTAATAATTTCCCCCAAAACAAGCTAAAGATGGCAATTATTAGTCACAGTACTTGGATACAGCTAACCAGCTTAGTCACCTTTGACAAAAACAACCTCCTTGGTCCTCAGCTTCCATTCTGGTAACAGTTTAGAACAGCACTTCCCAAGGTCTGTTCCTGGGAACACAGGTCCCAAAAGGTTCTTCAAAAAAACATGGCTTTCAATAGAAGGCATGTACCATATTTAACTCTTTAAAATATATATCAGCATATTTTAAAACTTTGATAAAAGAAAAGAAACCTGTTATCCTCTTTTAACCTAGGATTTTCCAAATTTACTTTATGAAAGAAGCCTCTTTTTACGTTAAAAAGAAAACCTTATAGAATTAATGTTCTACATAACATAACTTGGGAAAACAAATCTAAAAGAATTCTTAAGCCCCTTCAAAATCATTTTCAATTATTTTCTAATTACGTAGACTTACTTTGGGCCAATATGTAAAAATAACCCTGTTCCTTAAAAAACTTCCCAGTAAATACATTTAGTGGAATGGGAATTTACCCACTGTATCTCACCTCTCCCTTTTCTGTTATTCAAGCTCACCCAACTCTAGAAAATTAGCAACTACAACCATAAGAAAGGGCACAGTTAAGGATCTCTAGAATGCTACAGGAAAGTAATTCTAATGAAAACATAGAGTTACTGATTCCCTTCAATGGGGCAAATATCATGCTACAGACCAGTAGGGAACGGGATATATGGTCAATGTTCTTAAAATTCTTATCTACTAAGTGTTAAAAGCAAAACGATTACCACAATGCAAGACATACAAAGATGAGGGCTCTAAGAGACGTGTTAATATAAATGAGGTGTGGTGAAGCACGGAAGAGCCCTGCACATCTTTCCCAAGTAGACGACAAATTACTGAAACATGGTGTTGAGTTCCGTGGTGTATTTTTATAGTTTACTGGTTAAGTATCCCTAATCTGAAAATCCAAAATCCAAAATGTTCCAAAATCTAAAACTTTTTGAAGCACCACTGACATGACACTCAACGAAAATGCTCATTGGAACATTTTGGATTTCAGATTTTCAGATTATAGATGCTCAACCTATGTATGATTCATATCAGGGTTATTTCTCCCTTAAAGTTTTCACTTCCATCCTACAATGGCAGTGGGTTTCAAAAAGAAAATCCTCAGTTTAAAAACGACCAAAAGAAGATCTAAAAATGTGATTATCAAAAGACTATCAGAAGGAAAAAAAAAAGAAAGAAAATCATTCCATTAGCTTTCTAAACTTCATTAACTAGCAATTAATATATTGACATCTAACTCACTAGCGATCTCAAGTCAGGTATAATCCCAAAGGGATTATCCTACAAAACCAGGAATATATTAATAGGATAATGCCAATTCTATGAGTGTAAAATTGTAATATAACTAGGAAAGAGAGAGAAAGAATTTTCTCAACCAGAAGCCTCCCTCCCACCACTTCTCTTTCTGGTTATACACACACATAGCTTATACATATATAAAATTTTTTTTTCTTTTTTGAGAAAGAGTCTCATTCTCTAGACTGAAAGTAAAGTGGCTTCATGACAGCTGACTGCACCCTTGAACTTCTGGGCTCAAGCGACCCTCCTGACTCAGCCTCCTGAGTAGCTAAGACTACAGGGGAACACCACCATGCCTGGCCAATTTTTCTATTTTTTGTAGAGATAGGATCTCCTCTTGCTT
Organism: Lepilemur ruficaudatus; assembly: GCA_963574885.1. Lineage (NCBI taxonomy): Eukaryota > Metazoa > Chordata > Mammalia > Primates > Lepilemuridae > Lepilemur > Lepilemur ruficaudatus. The sequence goes on from CAUYRT010023217.1 coordinate 14,285, forward strand.
AGGCTGGTATCGAACTCCTGGCCTCAAGCAATCCTTCTGCCTCAGTCTCCCAGAGTAATAGGATTACAGGCGTGAGCCACCATGCCTGGCCTATATATGTATAAATGTTTTTAAAGTGCCTAACGGAGGAAAATTTTTAATAGCTAATATGTATGGCTATTTGAGGTGGCCTCTAAATATTACCAAAGAACATATAAATTTCTTTCAGAACATGAAATTCAAATCACATTATGGGGGCTATGAATAAATACCATGGTTCACAATAGATTCATTTTTTTTTCTATTTTTTATGAAGTCCTGTCAGGATATAGATTCATTTTTTAATGTAAATTGGTTACTAAACTTATCCCTGAACAATTTATATAATAAATAGCTTCAAATTGTTGACTAGTACCACAAACTTTTCATGACATGTTTGGCCATGTTAATGTTTACTTAAGAAAAAAAAAAGTTTTTCCCCAAAATAGTTGCACATTCACATATATTTAAACCTCAGTACACACAGTCATACACACACACAGATACACATACACAAACTTAGAATTGTATTTAATAACTAAATCAAATCAACTAAACACACTCCTTGGCTCTTACTAAATAACACTAACAAATGCTTACACTGTGTCTGAAAAGAAAGATCCCAACGGATTTAAGAATTAATCTACTGTTATTAGTCACAAATTCATATAGTCCAGTATACCTAAAAGCTACAAGCCCCTTCAATAGGGAGCCTAGAGAAAGAATTCAACTACTACATTCAAGACATTAAGTAAAAGAGTTTAAAAAATAAAAAGAGCCAGGCACAGTGGCTCACACATGTAATCCCAGCACTTGGGGCAGGAAGATCTCTTGAGGCCAGGAGTTCATGACCAGCCTGGGCAATATAGTGAGGCCCAAACTCTACAAAAAATAAAAAAATAAAACTTAGCCAGGCAGTAGTGGCATGTGCCGATAGTCCTTCCTACTAAGGAGGCTGAGGTAGGAGGATGGCTTAAGCCCAGGAGTTTGAGGTTATGATGAGCTGTGCCATTATTGCACTCTAGCCTGAGCAACAGAGACCCTATCTCTAAACAACAATAATAATAATAAAAAATAAATAAATAAAAAGAAACAAAGGAGAGTGGGATAGACAGTAAATAACCCAAAGGAACAAAAGACATTCTATAATAAAGATATCTGCATTTGAATGTTTATGGCAGCACAATTCATTATTGCAAGGATGTGGAAACAACCCAAGTACCCTTAAATCCATGAGCGGATTAATAAAATGTGGTATATGTATACTATGGAATACTACTCAATTACAAAAAACAATGGTGATCTAGCACCTCTTATATTATCCCGGATAGCGCTTGAACCCATCCTTTGAAGCGAGGTAACACAAGAATGGAAAAACAAGCACCGCATATACTCGCCATAAAATTGGTACTAATTGATCAACACTAGAGTGCTCACATGGTAGAAATAGTCACTGGGTGTCAGTTAGGTGGGGGGGGTGGGGGAGGGTAAAGTGACAACTAATGGATGCGGAGTGCACTGTATGGGGGAAGGGCACGCCTCTAGCCATGGCTTGGGTGAGGCAAAGTCATTACTTGTAACCAAAATGTTTTTACCTCTATAATATCATGAAATAATAAAAAAAGAAATACAAAAAAAAAGGGAGACAGTAAATAAGATGACAAAAAAAAATTTTTTCTTTCTTTTTTAACTTTTCCACATGTCTCCTTGCATGGAAACGCTACTTTTCTTACATCTGTGTTCTGTTAACAAACACAGTAAAATTATATCATAACAAAGCTAGAAATGCTAATTCACCCACACAAAGTTGTATAATTCCACTACTTCTCATGCAGAAGCACAATGTTTTTCGGAATAAAACGCCTCTGTCCCAAGAAGAAAAGGGCCTTGGTCTCTACAATCAGTTATTTTTCAGGGTTATAAACAACCCAAGAAAGTTAACCCCAAAAGTCTCTAAAAGACATTGGGGTAAAAATCCAGAGAGGAATTTTCCATAGCCTGCTGCTGAATAAGAACTTATTAACTGAGCACACTCTACAGGGAAGTGAAAGGCAGAGAGGAGAGGCGGGGAAAAAGAACTTGAACAGTTTCTAAATAACAAACAGGCAATGCTTTTTCAAAAGTGGGTTAGAAGAATTAGTGCTATCGTCTCAGTCTTAGTCTCTTCTGCCTTTTACGGATCCTGTTTCCAAAGGACTAAAATAAACAAGCATTTTCATACAACCTACAATGATAAACTTTATTCACGTACATTTTGTTCATTTAATAGTAACAACATACTAGTCAGCTGAAAGTTACATTTTTCTACAAAAAAAGAGTGTCTTGGCCATCACTCATCTTAAGCATGAGTTGAAAAGTCAAAAAGTCTGAATGAAGTTTTCAAAGGCTATGCTAGTCTAGTCATTAAACCTCCACAACTGGATTTCTATTAAGGAAGGAGGAACATTTCAGTAGGTCAATAGTAGTGGAGGTCAAGCTTATGGGAGGCCTACAAAGGCCAGTAAACACTTGAAGACCTCTCAAACCACACCATATTGGAACATATTTAAACTTGGGTAATTCTCTCCTTTCTTATCTAGCATGTATCTTTCTATAAGAGAAATCAGGGTTATTAAAACGGACAGAATTGTGGGGAAAACACCTGGCAAGAAAGCAAAAAGAGCAATTATTAACACGTAGCTGATGCCTCATATATGTGATCTCATTTAAGCCCCACGACAGCCCTTTAGGCTATGTACAACTATCATGACTTGTCCGTTTTGGAACCTGAGGTTCTGCATCATTAAGCGAGATGCTGAAAGTCACACAAGTAAACATTAAAGAGCTAAAAGTCAAACCCAAGTCAGTCTAATTCCAAAGCCCACATGTTTTATGTTGTGCCACAGTATATGTAAGTCAGAAGCAGTCAGTCACAAATTGTACAGACACTTCTCCAGCATCTTATTTTAACTTGGGACCAATCACTAACTTCTTTAATGCTTAATTTCAACATCTGAAAAATGGAATTAATCACTACACTGCTTACTTTATATAGTACTACCATGAGATTATTTATTGTGATCACTATTTAGATTCTACATGCCTAAAATAAAGTGTTTTGGTTTCTCTTTCTATCCTGTTTTTCCCTAAATGGGGAAAAAGGACCACAGGATACCAGCAGCATTTATAAGAAGCCAATTTCATTACTCAGTTATTTTTAAAATAGAAGCTTTCAGTTTCTAGTTTCATCCCCAAAGCCAAGTCTTTACTACAGAGAGGCAACACATTATGTAGTAAGAAAAAGCCTTCTGTGTTGATAATAGAAAGGGTGAAAAAAAATCCCTAATTCTTACTTGTAGCTCTGGTTATCACATAATCACGGGTTGTTTCTCAAAGATAAAAGTAAATACACTTATACCAGCTGTCTCTCACTCATCTGGCATTGAACAGGAAGTCTTGTAGGAATAAGGGGGCTCAGTGGGAGTGGCAGAATATGTACACTAGTTTACTGATAACCATGATCATATTTATTTAATAGGGTGATCACAAGTGCAAGTTTACCCAGTACAGTTCCAGTTTATGTAATTATTAACAGCATTCCCTTTAACTCTCAAAAGTGTTTTTGGGTACATAACAAAGCACATGGTTGCCCTACTATTAAAAATGATATACCCTTTTTTCTCTTTTATAAATGAAGTCAGTGGCCAAGAATAGCATAACAGCTGTGAAAGAAGATAGACATAGAATTGATGCAAACTGAAATGAATTTTGTAAGTGCTGAAAATCTAACATAAAAGGAAATAACAGTTAACTGTAAATTCTAGTGTTCTAAACCAAATACTATTGCTAATTTTAGTCATTTTCAGCTTTAAGAACAATACAATTAAAAAATATACATAGAATCAAACAGATTAGGTTTTTTTTGAGCCAACAGATCACAGGAAAGGAAACCATTAAGAAAAGGAGAAAGAGTGAGAGCAATGCCAACTCCTGGCCTCTCACAGGGACTGTTAAGGCTCCAGTCAAGGTCTACTCTCTCTAACACTGCAAGAATAAGCCAGGGACAGACGCCTTGTAGTGAGCTGCACAGTAGCTCCCCAAAATCCATTTCTACTCAAATCTCAGAATGTGACCTTATTTGGAAATAAGGCCTTTCAGATGTAATTAGTTAAACTGAGGTCCCAACGGATTAGGGCAGGTCCTCAATCCAATGACTGGTGTGCTTATAAGAAGATCAAATACAAAAATACACACAGGGAAGAAAGCCAGGTGGCAATGGAAACAGAGACTGAACTAATGCAGCTACAATCCATGGAATGCCAAAGACTGCTAGGAATCACCAGGAGCTAGAAAGAGGCAAGGAAGGATCCTTCCCAAGAGGTACCATGACCCTGCTAACACCTTGATTTTAGACTTCTAGCCTCCAGAACTATGAGAGAATAAATTTCTGTTGTGTTAAGTCAGGCTTGTGGCAATTTATTACAACAGTCCTAAGGAAAACTAATTTATACCTTGCATTAAATCATCAATTATACATCCCTCAAGACTTTACCACTTATGCAAATGATCAAGAGGGAAAAAACAGTGGTCCATGGAGGAAAATGCTTGAACTACTGTACCCCAAATAAGGAGAGTTCTGTTGTCCATCAGCAACCCCTCATTGAGCCCAGGAATACAAAAATTATTTCCTCCAGAGCTAAGCACCCCTTTCTCCATGGGGTAGAAACACATTAACTAAGTTGTACCTCATCCTTCTTCTCCTGAATGCGTCGTCTCTCTGCCTCAATAGCCAGCTTCTCCTGAATTTCCTGAGCAATTTCACAGTCTTGTTGTTCACTAAAAAGCAAAGGTGAAAACAACATGAATAAAGAAAATAAGGAATAATTTTTCCCAAAAATAAATATAATTTATTGAATACTCACTATGAAAAGTTCGTATTTTTACTTCACTTAATCCTCAAGATAAAGATGTAAAGAAATTGATATTGTCACATTTTATAGATAAAAAAACTGAGGGCCAAGAATTCCTAAACAGACCAATCTCAAGCTCAGAAATTGGAGCAGTGATTAAGAACCTCCCATTTCAAAGCTTCTTTGATGAATATTTTTTAAAATATGAAGTGAATATTCCTAAATTAATCTTATTTGGAATGATGTGTATTGGATTCTCTTTTGGCAAGACTATTCACTTGTAATTGAGCATGGGTGCTTAATAAAAATTCTGCCTTATGAGTAGTGAAGCATTTCCTAAAAAACACCAAGAAGCTTTAGTGTGGTAAATACAAAAGATTGGC
>CAUYRT010023219.1:0-104611 GCA_963574885.1 Lepilemur ruficaudatus
GAGCCACTGTGCCTGGCCTGTGTAGGTCTTATTTAATATTTTTCTCTGATGGTATGTAGTTTTCATTGTACAAGTCTTATATTTCTTCTGCTAAATTTATTGCTAAATATTTTGTTCTTGGCCGGGCCTGGTGGCTCACGCCTGTAATTCTAGCACTCGGGGAGGCCGAGACGGGTGGATCGCTCACGGTCAGGAGTTCGAAACCAGCCTGAGCAAGAGCGAGACCTCGTCTCTACTATAAATAGAAAGAAATGAATTGGCCAACTAAAAATATATAGAAAAAATTAGCCGAGCATGGTGGTGCATGCCTGTAGTCCCAGCTACTCGGGAGGCTGAGGCAGTAGGATCGCTTGAGCCCAGGAGTTTGAGGTTGCTGTGAGCTAGGCTGATGCCACGGCACTCACTCTAGCCTGGGCAGCAGAGTGACACTCTGTCTCAAAAAAAAAAAAAAAAAAAAAAGAAGGGACTGGTTTCAGAAGCTATAACCATTGCTTATAAATGCAAATATTGAGGGCTGAATTTGAGATTGGAGATGAAGTCAGTATGTCTCGAGTCCAGTTTGTGTTTGTTTTAAGCAGCATAAAGAAAATGTCTAGGTGTTTTTCCCAGTTTGTGGCTAAAGATCAGAAAGTAATGAGGCTGGATGCAGTAGTTCATGCCTGTAATTCCAGCACTTTGGGAGGCCAAGGAAGGAAGATTGCTTGAGACCAGGAGTTCCAGACCAGCCTGGGGAACATAGTGAGACCCTGTCCTCTACAAAAAATTATGAAAAATAAGCCAGGCATGGTGGTGCACGCCTGGAGTCCTAGTGATTTAGGAGCCTGAGGCAGGAGGATCACTTGAGTCCAAGAGTTCAAGCCTGCAGTGAGCTATGATCATGCCCCTGTACTTCAGCCTGGGTAATAGAGAAAAGAAAGAAAAGGAAGAAAGGAAAGGAAGGAAAGGAAGGAAAAGGAAGGGAAGGAAGGGAAGGAAGGGAGGAAGGAAGGAAGGAAGGAATGGAGGGAGAAAGGGAAAAGAAAAGAAAAGAGAAAAGAAAAGAAAAGAAAAAGAAATATTTGTCTGTTAAAGCAATAAACTTTTAAAAGAGAAGTGCCCTGTGAGTCATTCCTGATAGAAACGATGAGAATTGCTGCAGTATCAGAAAGGATCAGAATATCTCTGGGGCAAACGACATACAGACCAGACTGAAAAAACCTAGAAAAGCTACAAAACCATTCAGCTGAGTATTTCAAGACATTTCATAAAGAATTTTTATTCAATACCCTATGACAGGAGATCAGGCTGGATTTGATAGCTATTTGCTGAAAGCACGGGCCTGGAAAGAGAGCAAGCAATATAAATAAAAGATGCAACCCCTAGAAGGCATTCCATAGAGGCGGTCTTCATCAAGTAGGGCAATTATCTCAGCCCACTAAATTGCAAAAGTCATCATAATAAGAAATATTTACTGATGAACCAACTTCTTATAAAATTAGTACTTGCCCAAACATCTCTCTCTCTTCAATGCCAGCAGCTATCTCTGCCCATATGGTAACATTAGCCAATACAATGCAAATACAAAACAAATTAAAATTACAATTCTTGCAAAAGATAGAAGACTTTCTGAAGTTGATGAAAGGAATGTCAGGGAACCATTTAAATCACATGCAAAGACATCTAACATTTAAAAATCTGGCAGAGTTGGGACTTTTACAATGAAGAAGAGATAATAACACAACAACAATGCACAACTGGTGCTTCTAAATGGAATAATATGAATATCAGAGGTTTAAGACAGACTCTTGAAAAAACAGATAAAGACTTCAATAATATTTTGGGAGAAAAAAGGCTCTCTTTATACTCAAGCTGTTAACGGTCAAATAAAGAAATTTTTATCATGCTATCATATTTTATCAGAAAAACAATACCAAAATTCATGTGACTCATTCTTTGTCCTAAAAATTAGTGCACAGTTGTAATATAATCTAAATATTGCTAAATAAAAAAATTTTAAGAACCCATCTTCATAAATTTTAGTTCACTTTTCCAGGCTTTAACCAAAAATTTTCTTTCTTTCTTACAATAAAAGTTTGGTTCTGATTTTAAATAGATGCATGTTATATGGTCATTTTTATCCTCAGATGACCAAGTGTTACGGTACTTAATGAACTAATTATCTGCGCAACAACATTACTAGCTCATTATCACAAGGAGGTTTATAGCAAGGGCATCTTTCAAAATATATCTGGCCAGCAAAGGGAAGCTGCAATTTACAGGACAAACCTATTTAGTGAAAGAGTACTTAAAAGCAAAAGTCTAATTGACTTCACAGGATGTATATTATTTTTATATGTCCTGATGATACACTCTACCCTTGTTGTATATTTCCCTAAGCTAGTCCTTAGGTATATGAGCATTTGGTATTTGAGATGGAAAGAACCTGATTGGTTCCTTGATGAAATCACTGAGCTGAGCCAAGAAGTTAAAACTTGTGGAACAAGCTTTCCTTGAAACATCTTGTTATATGAGATATTAACTTGTCTTTGTTGTGTAATCATTTTTATTTGAGTTTTCAGCTATTATTTACTGCTGAAAGCATCCTCACTTTTATACATATCATATAACAAATATATGTATATCTGTAATACCTTTGGAGGTACAAAAGTATTAAAGAAAATCACGACTTAGTTGTAGAGACAAAACAAATAAAATAAATATATTTGAAAAAAGCAAGACTAGTCTGGCTTAGTATGAAAGGTATACTATCTTTTAGATGTACTATAAGAGTTTTAAGAATATGCTGAAGTAGTCATAAAGATAAGATAAAAATCAGGCATTTAAGTAAGATTTATATTAAAGTTAAGAATACTTCATGGGAACACCTTGAGTTGGAGCATTTAAGAATTAAGAAAGATCTTAAAAATTTCCCAAGAAAGAGATGAAAATAAAAGTTAAATATAACCTCAAGGACTTTAGCTGAGGAGAAACAAAACCAAAAACCACTACCAAACAAAACAAAACAAAACAACAATGCCTCTGACAAAGTTATTACGATGAAATGGAAACTGGTATAAGCACTTACAGTAAATTTCTTAAAACAATTGATGATGTCAAAGATGAAAAAATAAAGAAATAATGTATGAAGGGATGGTACTAAGATTCTAGGTCTGGGACAAGGTGCTAGAAGAGAATTCAAGTAACTACATAGCATCAAAAAAAAAAAAAAAAAAAACAGAAAAGCACAGGGTGCAAGATTGGTAACCTCTTAAAATCTGACTTCTAGGCCATGGGACCATGAGTTTCTCCTTGCTATAGAAGTGAAGGCTTCAAGTAAGGAACCCTAGAACAAGCATACCATAATGAGCTTTTATATGTATGGATTGCCTTCAGTTTGAAAAACATTTTCCATATATTAACTCATTTTATTACTATCACAATCCTTCAGCAGGAAAGAAATACTATTAATCCCATTTTATAGATGAAATAAAGGCCCAAATTTAGTAGTCGGTTTTAAATAGCATGATAAACTGAAATGTTAAGTAAATATTTTTTCAAACTTACAAAGATCCACTTATCTGCAAAATCTATCTTTAAAAGAAAATCTACTGTTCCTGTCATAACTTATAACATGTATATATTTTCCAGCTATTACAAAGACAAAAACTCCATCATTCAATTGGCAGCTGAAAATTATGTCTCCAGAAACACCAAATGAACAATTGCACCAGATTTTCAGTTCAACTAAAGGGCAGATTCTCCTCTCTTTATAACTTCTAATTAAAAACTACATAATGACTCTGTAGAGTGTTGGTGGGATATTGAGTCCCCATACCTCATGTTTCCCCGGGAGCGGAGAGAATTTCCCTAGGAGTAAAAAGTAGAAAGCATACTCCTAGCTTTTCTCCACTTACAACTCCCCAAGAAAGAAGAAATGCCTTAGCTGACTAGCTAGTCAGGAGCCAACCTCACTTGGCTCAGCCCTTTCCTCTCTTTTTCAGAGCCAGCTGGTTTGAAGGATCTAACTCATGCTCCTCATGTCCCATGTCTGCGGTCCCCAAACCCGGGGCCGTGGTTCATGGCCTGTTAGGAACTGCGCCGCAGAGCGGCGCCACTACCCGCCTCCCCGCACCGCCCCCCCCCACCCCCCCCCGCGCCGTGGAAAAATTGTCTTCCATGAAACTGTGGCGAGGAGGTGTACAGCAGGAGGTGAGTGGCAGGTGAGCACGAAAAGCTTCATCTATATTTACAACCACTCCCCATTGCTCGCACCACTGCCTGAGCTCTGCCTCACCCCACGCCATCCGTGGAAAAATTGTCTTCCAAGAAACTGGTCCCTGGTGCCAAAAAGGTTGGGGACGGTTGGCCTATGTTATAGGAGCAGCCCTTGACTCAACAGGGGAGGTCTCTAGCTGTCCAGCTGTGCCAGCAACAAGGTCAGTGTGTCTCTAATTCAGAGGTGAAATATTAACAAATCCACTTGGATACACATCTAAAGCCATATTGTGCCATCAGTTTTCTCAGTAGCAAAGTGGACACTCTGAACTTCAATTATCTTTTGTCTCATTTCTCAACTGGTTACAGAGTTGGGAAGAAAAAGCAAAGATGTTCTTCACTGGTCCCCGAAAGCTACAAGTAAGATGGGGGATAAAAATTAAAATAAACCAGAGAAAAGCTCCATCTTTCCTTCTCATGCTTATTATTTTTGAAAGCACCTATATTAAGACTCCACGCATGTAGTTGATAAGATGGTTTTGTCATATCAAAGAAACAGCACTAATTGTCCAGTTACAATATCAACATGATCACACAAGTTCAGGAAAAGTTAAGAAGCCAAAGCATGGATATGAACTATACAAACATGGAAAAACAAAAACTGGTAAATAATATTTGCCTCCAAGAACAAAATCAGAACACAATGCAACCTCTAGTTAGATTAGCTGGCCTCATAGTTTAAGGATTCTTCTAAATTTAAAATTCTGATTTCTACCTAAAATTCTGTCAGTAGTTTGCCTGAATCACCTTACATCATACTTTCAACGTCTTCTTTAGGAGTTCAAGCAAAGTGCCGCTACAAAAACAAACGAATGAATCAGCATGAGTCTCTTACTTTTCAACTGTAAAAATGAAGATATTACCCCCTATTTCTTAGAGTTTTTGAAAATATTGAATCAGGTAATATATTTTAAAAGTTTATCAAAATTCTGGACACCTAACATTTCGGTTTTGTTTCATTTTTCTATGGTCTGCAGCTACTGCCTTTTGCCACTAGATGGCAATGCTGTATCAGTAAGTCAAAAGTTGGCCAGGGTGCACCAAAGGAAGTCTAGATTTTAACTTTGCTACAAGTGATATGTATAAAATTAAAAATTAAATTACAAGTGTTTTCCTAACATCTGATAAGCTGACAGATAAAACTCTGGACATTTAAAAGAAGAGGCTGTGATAATTCCACATTTGTAAGAAATCAGAGTGTCCTTTGATTTACATGGTGCCCTTCCTTTACATTTTTAAAGCTTAATTCATTTTAATTAAGAATGTGGGTAAACCCTATGAAAAGGGCATTGTACAAGGTAAGACATATGCTGATAGCTAATAAAAATGTTTGAACATTTACCTCTGACCCCAAACTGAGAGAAACGATCTCATCCTCAAAAGCAGAATGTGTGTCAATATGAGCAGGAATTCCTAAGATGGAAAACAGGATAACATGTCACTTCATTTTTCCTTTTAGTAGACTTAAGATGACTCTAAATATACCCTCACACTAGTATGGTGAAAACGTTGTTTGGCAATTGGGAAGTACTATAATTTCAGTTAAAAGGAAACATTTAGGGTGAAAGCGACTAAAATATATTCAACTAAATCTAAACTAAAAATGTCTTAACTTCAAGTTAAAGTGCCATTGGGACTTGCTTCTAAACTCAAGGCTTGCCAATCACCGCTTAACTAGGACACTTATCCAATTCTAACCCAAGAGGAAGACGTGAAAGATAAACAAAAAAGTCATTTTTTCCTGGGAACACTGGATTCCCAAGTACTTGCAGAAAAAAAGCAACAGCTAGGTATAAAGACTAAACAAATCAATAATTAAGATAATCCTTCCTCCATAGATCTATCAATCTACATTAATAAGCACCTCTTAAGTAAAAGAAACATTGCTACATGGTGAGGGTACACAAAGCAAGTAAGACAGTCCCCATTCTCAAGAAGCTTACAGATCAATGGAAAGATAGATGGGTAAATAAGATAAATGAGGAATGCCTTAGCTGATTGGTTAGTCTAAACCCAAGCTCACTTGGCTCAGCCCTTTCCTCTCTCTTTTTCAGAGATAGCTGGTTTCAAGGCTCTAACGCATGCTCCTTCATGGCCTATGTTATGGGAGCAGCCTCTGCCTCCATGGGGGCAGTCTCCAGTTGTCCAGCTGTGCCAGTGACAAGGTCAGTATGTCTCTCTAACTCAGAGGTGAAGTATTAACAACTCCACTTGGCTACAGATCTAAAGCTATGTTCTGCCTTCAGTTTTCTCTGTGACAAATGTAGTAAAGAAAATAAAACTCTACAATTCCTGCCATTAATAAAACCCTTAAATTAAAAAGACCATAAGTGTGGGGTCCTACTCTGATAAGACTGGCCTTACAAGAAATGGAAGTTCTGTATATCTGCGCATTCACACACAGAGAAAAGGCCATGTGAGCACACTGAAAGAAGGTGGCCCCCAGCAGGCCAGGAAGAGAGCCCTCAACAGAAACCCAATCCACCTCAACTTGATCTTGGACCTCACAGCTTCCAAACTGTGAAAAAATACATTTCTGTTGTTTAAGCCAAAATAAAAAAATAAATAAGACCTTTAAAATCATTTGATTACTACAAGTATCAGATGAAGATACTGCTAATAAGAAATCAATAGTATAAAGATTTTTCACCAACATGCCATCTTAAAATTGTCTTCCACATTCTCAAATAGAGGAGAAACAAAAAGATCATCCAACCAATTATCCTTCCTCTCTGTATCTGTAAATTATTTAATCTCTTCCATTATACATGTCTCCTATGTTTTTCAAGCCACTGTCTCCCTTTTTAAGTGAAATTTTGAGAGGGGAACAAAACAAAACACAAACTGGCTTGTGTCAGTCTACACTTTGAGATGCAAGTTCCTTAAGGGATTGAAGTGTAGATTTGCAAGGGATTGAGGTCAACACAGGTAACAAACACAAGCAAAGTAATATAATAGTTTGAGCTAAAAAATAACACCTTTGATCTTAGAGAGTTATGTAAGCTGCTTAGTTTTGAAACATATAATTGAAAATTTAAAAGAAGAAATACTCACCTTGCCCAGGTTCATACTGATTTATGGTCAATTGATCAGGTTTATGTTTAATGTAACCTTCCTTTAACCATTTCTCCAAAATGCTATTACAAATGTCAGGAAGACCTAAAGTCAGTAATCATTAATGACAAAACCAAAATAATTATGTTGCATGCTTCACCCAAGAATAAAAAAAGTCACTGTGATAAAAATCACTCAGCTTTTAATTTAGCAGTCAGATACATTAATATAACAATAAACTCACAAGGAAAACAAAATTTAAAAAGCAAAAACAAAAATTAAGAGCCTTAAATGTTATTTAATTTTTTCAAATAAAAAGTCCCAAAGAACAACTGTACTGACAACAATTTTGGTATTCCATAAAATAGCAATAAAATTATAAAAATATACTACATATTGGAAGTTAACGTGACCTTCTTTTTGTTATTTCAAATTTAATTATTTTAAATTATTTCCCTTAAAAAAAACACCTTTCAAAGTGGAACTAACTTACTTTTATTGGAGTCATAAAAGTTACTTCATGATAGCAGGAAAGACTAAAGTCATTTAAAAAATAGCTAAATTTAGCTCCAATGAAGTATTATACCTAAGGATTACTATCCAGAACATATAGTAAATTCTTAATCAATTAGACAATCCATTAGAAAAAACTGGCAAAGGAGATGAAAAGGAATTCATAGGAAAGGAATATAAATGACCAACCTTACTACTAATCAGGAAATTATAAATTTAAAAGTTTTACAATACCACATATTGGTAGGGATGGGTAGAAGGGGGTATACATTTGGTGGGAATACGTTGGTATAGCTGTTTGGGGAGGATTTGTCAGTATCTACTAACATTTCTAATGAGCATGACTTTTGACACAAGTCTACTTCTTAGGAGTCTGCCTTGAGAAACTCAGGCATAGTACATAAAGAGGTGCATAAAGATATTCACTGCAGCACTACTTATAAAAGCTAAAAACTAGAAATAACCTAAATGTCTATCAATAGGTAACTAATTGAGTATAGTATTATGGGTAATTTGATAAAATAAAAATCTATATAAGATCTACAAGACATACAGTGGAGGGAAAAGAACAAGTTCAAGTGATACATGTAATATATGAATATACAAGGTATGCCATAATGCCATGTAATACCATATATGTTAATAACTATGCACTTGTATAGGTATATATATTTGAATGCAGATTCATTTTTTAAAGAATTGGATATACATACACTAAACTGTTAATAGTACATACTTCTGAGAAGTGTGCACACAAGGACAGTGGTGAAGAGGAACTTTAGCTCTAGCCATATGTTTGATGTTTTTTAAACAACAAAACTATACTATTTATCTCATTAAAAATTTTAAATCAATTGTTTTGAAAATGTATCTACAAATGACAAATGAAATATGCCCCACCAACTATATTACACTTCTATTGTACTAAATCTTTTTTTCTGAACCAGAATTTATTAACAATTACTTACCCCCAGGTAAAGGCTTATCTTTATCTACATTGTTGCTCTCATAGCGGAATTCATAACCAAAATGCTTTACTCTTCTGTGTTTTAAGGATTTTTGAACTGTGTGAAGAGAAGAAAGTAAACTATTGGGGAGAAAAAGAATTGTATTCCTCCATATATTTCAAAGTCAACATTTTGAGTAAGGATTAGTTTACTAATGGTAATTTCTGTTAACTGTTAAATTACTGTTTTTAATAAAATTAACCATTCTGCCACATCTTTGCTGTTCTTTCAAGTTTAAAATTGTAACAAAGTCTTTTAAAGAATTCCACCCAATCAATCTGAAAGCTAAAAATGTACACTGCCACTCACAAGACTACTAATGATCTAGAAAAAGTCAAGAGTAACTCTAATTTACAAATATTTCCAAGATCCTCTTACTACACTGGTACTTGAACTGCTGATTCCACATGGAAAATATGCCTTAGGGTGGAAAGGAATGAAAAAAATAATATAAGTTAGGTAATAATAAATGTTAGGTAATAAAAATGAATCAGTTTGGAGCTATATAAATGTTATTTTTATTAATGTTTCTAATAATTGCTAGTATGACTTCTCTAACATTAGATTCAGGCCACATTCAATAATTTTAAGGAAATATTAATAAACCAAAAAGGGAGGAAGGAAGAACAGTAACATGACATTTTGCAGAAACTTTTAAATATCAGATTTTAAAAGTTTTATTTACAATTTTGATTATCTGTATCTTCTGTCCAATCAACACTTTCCAAAAGCATTTTCTCATCCTCAGAAGAAATGATTTCTTCTATTACCGTGAAGCCTGGTGGTAAGGCTTGAGGCCTCAACTGTTTCCACTGTGCTATGGGAAAACAAATTAAAATAGTCACATACAAAACTAAAAGTTCCGAAATACAAATAATTCTACTCAAGAGCTATTTATCAATTCACAAAACTCCCAATCCTTATTTTCAGAAATAAGAACACTGAAAGGCACACAATATATTAAAAGTGCAGAAACAAAGACCAAGATCAAAATTATGGTACATTTTACCCAATGCAATTACCAATAGCAAACAGAACAATGTTTATTTAAATATTGTTTGAACATGATTAAATCACTTTTTAAATCCCACTAAGAAACAAGGTTTCTTATTATATCCACAGTATACACCTCCATAAAAAAAAAAGTAAGATTGTCTCTAAATAATGAATACAAGAATTTAAATGCTCATTTTTGCTCTTAGTCTCTTGATACTAGATATGTTCAAGTACGAGAAAATAGACAATAACATATAACTTTATAAAGAATAAAAAATATCATTTATGAAGAATTATTTAATGTATATTAAAATAATTTAAGTTCCTCTGTCCTTCAAAGTTTTAGGTAAGTATAGCTCTAGAAGGAAAAGAAAAAAGAGTTTACTATTAGATTAAGGGAATAGTGTATTCACATTTACTATTAGGGAACTGAGCATTCATATTACAGACATGATTTCTGAAGCTTTTCTGCCAGGTAGTTTTCTGCCAGGCAAATTAAATCTTTGAATTATTTAATATAAAAAGTTATAAAAATAATTATCTACTAGATTCTATTAATAATATTTCAGAAACATATATAGTAAATCATTTGATAAATATGTACATGTGCCTACTATGTGCCAGACATTATATTATTTAAATTATAAAAGGAAAATTTTGGAAGGAATTCCTTAAGGATAAGTAATTCATAGCACAAGTAATTTGGATTTAGTTTCCTAAATATGCTTTTTTTAAAAAAATTAAAAATACTTCTCATATTTGTTATTCAGTGGCTATCAGGTAGCAGATATAAAAATAAGTATCAAAATTATTTCTAAACTTTGTGCAATTCTGACTGAGTGTTCTTAGCACTGAATGGGGGAAAACCCAATGATAGTGTTTCCTGATTAAAACTTACTCCTTAGCCAGTTTTCAAAAACTGATCAGAAACACGTACAAGTCTAATCTAGTTTCTAAACTATGTAAAGTTTAAATCAGACTTAAAATTTTAAGTACATATGGACACTGAGAAGTATAATTTCTAAAATATATCTTTAAAAGAATCTAAAAGTTTTTGAGTTTTGTTTTACAAAAAGATAAATCTGATCAGATTACACTCACCTACCCACCCCCAGGGTGGGATATCTAAACTGAGCTCCTTTATTGTCTAAATAATTTAATTATTCAGTCCCTCAATCACACTATCCAGTGGCTATCATATTGGATAGCACAGACGTGTGAACACTTCCATCATCACAGAGAGTTCTGTTGGACAGCACTACCATAAAGTTTTAGGAAACTGGTGGCTGAAGGTGCTCCTCCAAAAATACGAAGATTGGCATATAACCATTTTGATCACAATGAATTCTTAACTGATTAATTCAAAGCTTCTGGGTGGACACTATGAAGTAAATTGGTGATCTGAATCCTCAATATTAACCTTTGAAAAGCACACATAGGTAGGAGAGTTCCAAAATAAGTAACATGCGTAATAAATATATTGTTGATCGATGGGACCAACTTCTCTTAAAGGCAGGATATGTCTTATTCACCTCTATACCTTCAACTACTAGTCCTACGCACAAACTATTTAATAGGTGCTTACAGAATGTTTGTTAAAGTAAAATGGGCCACTAACCTGCTGTCCTCATTTTCTTTCACAATACCTAAATCCCAAAACATATGTCTATGAAAAGAAAACTCATACCAAAACAAGAACCGCTTTTTAAAAGACAACTGTATGTTAATACCTTTTTCCACAAAATTCAAATACAGAATGATCTTTTGTCCTAAATCATCCACTATTGCTTTTCCATTGAGAGTAACATAGGCTCTCTTGGATTCTTCTGTAGTTTCGTATCTTGCAAATGAGTAGGGCTTGTTGGGTGGCATTAAGAGAGCATCCACCGGTCCACATTTCTCTAAAACCAGGAGCAGTTGTTTCCTACTCACACCATTTCCCAAACCACCATTGGCAACAACCAGGTTCTTAAAAGACAAAAAGAAAAAAGGAAGTAACATGACCAATTGATATCAATCTCTTTAAAATAAGATTATTTTTAAATAAGATTTCTACAAAGATATAATTAAGGGAAAAAAAGGTTTCATTGTAGTGGTTATTTGGTTTGCTAATTTTATACAAAGTATATAAACCAATTTACTAAATATTTGGGGAATAAAAAGTGCTCCTATGTTGCAAATAATATGGATTTTTAAATAACCTATTTCAGCAAAACATTCATTTCTTAATCACCAAGTTAAACAAGGACAAACGCAAATTAAAAGAGGACACTTACTCAGACATAAAAATTTAACATAATGAAAGGAAAAGAGGAAAATAAACAAGCAGTTACATAACATTTGCTTTTTGTCAGAGACTGTTCTTCTATATGCTTTTACCTAATTAATCCTCATTAACATAATCTTCACAAGAGAGTGAATTCATTTGGGTAATATTAACCCCACTTCATAGAGGAAGAACTGAAGATCAGATAAGTTAGGTTAAGGCAGTGATTAGAGGTGGGTTTCAAACATATTTGTCAGTTTCCAGAATCTACACTTTTAATATAACCATTATGCAATGTTTACTAAAAACAAAAAGTAAAGGTACTGGCTCAAAGAAAAATCAATTATAAGTTCTACTGAACATAAAGTAGGAAGATTTTCCTCTAGTAAATTCGGTCTAATTAATTTGGTCAGTTTGGGATTAAAGTTTAGTCCTACACTAAACTTTATTCAAGGGAATTTTGGCGGAGGTGAAGGAGAAATCTCCTATTTTTATTGTGATGTTTATGGCCTAGCACCCACACAGTCTCTATACCTAAAAACCATTCTATGTGGTGTTAAAATCTTTAATTTATGATCTATGACTTCTAAAAACACTGTAGTATAACAAAAGTAAGCCATGGATTGTCTACTCTCATCAATTTCATCACTCATACCAGCTGTTGGCAAAGTTTTTCTGAAAAGAGCTAGATAGTAGATATTTTATGCTTCGCAGGCCACATAAGTTTCTGTCACATAGTCTCAGTTTTATCTTTTAACAACTTTTCAAAATGTATAACCATTCCTAGCTCACAAGCCTGATTTGGCCTGAGGACAGTAGTTTGCCAATTCCTGATTCATACTAAGCTCAAGATTAGTACATAGTGAATTAGTTTTATTATACAAAATGAGAATACCTAGAACCTTGTTTGAAAAGGATATAATAGAATAATTATAAAATGGATAATAAGAAAAGTAAAACTCTGTTTTGTCATGGGACAGCCAATACCTTATATGTATGCAAGTATACACATACACATAGTAAACAAACCCACTAATACAATACTGTATAATATGGCATAAAAAAATTTAGTCTCAGATTCCTTGCCCTGAACCTCTTTAATAAAGTTTATTAATTAAAATACCAAAATGATTTGGTTATATCCATACATAGTTACAAAAACATTTTCATTTCCTAAATCTAAGGGATTACAAAGGTTACATAAATCTCAAGGGTACACTACTCCGTCTATGAATGGAAGAAGATGATGAGGCATGACTGGAAGAGTGGTCCTCACAGATGCTGTCCAGGTGATTTATGGGCAACTCTAAAGGCAAACCACACCAAACAAGTGCAGTAGGGGGTAGGGAAAGGGAGGAACTTAATTCCCATTACATGTGAGTTATATAATTAATAATTATTTTATTTATAATTTTATAATAATTACTCAGGCAATTTTCTAAATACTAACAATTATGAAGCAGAGAATTTAGATATTTTTTGAAGTTATCTTCAGTCTTGACAATTTGAGGATCACTGTTCTAGAAAAATCTTATAAACCTCTAAATTTGAACACAGGAACTTGTATTTACAACATATCATTAAAAGAATATTTGTTCTCCCCCAGGTAAATAAAATATAATTAGAGGTCCCTCTACAATTTTATTCTTTTCCTTTCAAAATATGGCAGAGAAAAAAATAATCAGAGCTTAAACAAAATGCCGCTTTGGAAGCCATGAGGTGAGATTAAAGCTTCTGGAGACCCTAAAGAAAAGACAGACCCAACCAGAAACAAGGTTCAGAGACAGCAAAGAAACTCAGCCTGTTTGTTTTTTTTTTCCCTTACTACCTCTCTTCATAGTCCCTGTAAGGAAAAGAAAGCAAGTCATGCTTGGGGAAGAGACAAGAGTAGAATATATCAGTTTAATTTTCTGAATGCCTCTCAGCCTCAGTAGCTCTTGGCTGAAATAGTAAAGTCTATGGAAACATACTAATTCTAATCTATTCTATTCTAACCTATTATCTAATCCATCCTTGCTATAGGAATCTGGCTTAAATTCCCTGTAGTCAACAATATCTAACTCCAAGTATGGGCCTTTTACCTGCTAAATTCAAATGTCCCTCAACAGACTGCTCATTCCTAAGCTAATGCAGCTACAGCAGACGGCATGGTCAGCATAAGGGAAGAATATCAGCCTGAGAGTCAACAGGCCTAAATTTTAATCCCGCTCCACCCTCACGATGTTATGTTTGATCCTCAGTTAAATGATATCTAAGATTCCTTCTTACTCTTATGCTGTAGCTGTATGAATGAAAAATAGTATCATAAGAATTCCTTATATTCATGTAGTATTTTAATGTCTAGTAAGTAGCATTAGATTCTCTAGAATCCAACAAGCCATTGGGGTAAAAAGGTATGCAATACTATGCGCTGCTTACAAATAAAGAAAGCCAAGGTCAAAGGTTATTCCTCACATCCAAATAAGTGAAGAAACTAAGAGTTATCTGAGTTCTTCTCATTCATAGCCCAGGAAATTGCATAGTCCCTCATATTTCTCATCTTATTTAATTAGATGATCAGATAATGGAAAGGGTTTTCAATAAGGTCTAATAAAAATGTTTTGTAGCACACAATCAAAATACTTTATAAAATAGGTGAGGTTGGGAACAGAAGAAAGAAAATTGTATTAGAATGCAGAAGATCTATTAATAGCTTCAAGTTCCTATTAGCCACTTGCTAGTTTATATCAATAACCTCTCAGAACTTTAGTTTTCTCAATAAGGATATTTAGGGAATTAAACATAATAATGGATATAAGTATGCTCTGCAAACTAAAAAGATTTGTACAGTGTTATTATTATTACCATATACCCACAACTTCTTCTCACTCAACAACACAATCAATAGAATTTCAAACCACAGATAAAGTTATGGCCCAAAATAGAAAGTCAGCAGGTCCTACCATATGTGTATTTAATATGGATGTATAACACATGACTGAACAATTACAGGCCTGAGCAATTATTAACAAATATTAATATAATACATTAACATGTCAATACATTTACATTTAAATGATAATTATAGTTTAGGTCACCTGAGTGGCATAGGATACTGTCTCAATGCCTTCATGTCTCAGCAAAGTATGCTTGGCTTTAATCTGTTTCCTTAAGAACTTCTTCTCAGTTTTATTGAGTTTGTAATTATGTTGACGGTTGCTGTCCATAGCAATACTGCAAAAAAACAGTAAAAAATGTCAATCTTAAGAGTCCTGAAGGAACAATTATAATGATGCTATTCATATAATCTATATTCTATAGTTTATAAATATTTCTATGTGACAATTTTTTAGATGTTTCATTTACCTTTCGCTAACCAAGAGAACAACAGATACACATAAAACAAAGGAATATCTAAGAACATCTAATAACATCTCTGATGATTCTAAAAAATGTTCCAATGTCATAGCTCCAGTAAGTGTGCTGTTTTACTCGTAGATGATGAATCCCTTTCCTCATGAAGTCCTAGGTAAAATATCCCATAGACAAAAATTCACAATCATAATGTAGGCAAGACAAGGGGGAGAGAGGGAGGGAGGAAGGAAGAAGAGCAGAGGGTGAGGGGAGAAACAACAAAAAATGCATGGAAGAATATACAGTATGATTCCATTTATATAAAGGTCAAAATTAAAAAGCCATGTATTGTTTACAAATACATATATAGCAGCAAAGCTAAAAGGAAAACAAGGAAATGATCAACACAAAATTTAGGGGAGAGGTTATTTCTGTGGAGAAAGGAAAGAAAAGTGATATAAAAGTGACACATAGGAACATCAAAGCTATTTCTTAAGATAAATGGTAGGCGTGTTTGTTCTATTATTTTAAAACTGTACACTGCATATATTTATAGCTTTACTTTTTTAAATAACATAAATAAGCACCCCATAAAATTGTGCTTTTACTTTATTGAAATATGTCAATCAGCAAGTAGTTACTAAGTATTTTCCCAAAGAGGCCTCTATAATCACACTATCCAAATCAGCATCCTATATCCTGCTTTATCACAGTAGTCTATCTTATTTTGTTCACACAAGTTAACATAATTTGTTATGGTTCATCTGTTAGTTTAACTTCCCCATGATGATATAAACCCCAAAAGAGTAAGAATGCCAGCATACGGTAGGTGCTCAATAAATATTTGTTGAAGGGATAAACAAGTGCCTATTACGGTCTCAGTATCTGTAGTACACAACTATAATACAGTACACAGTTTATGCTTTCAATAAGTTTATAAGTTAGTTGAGGAAAACAAACACTAAAGAAAATGACACATCTTTATATTAACATAACTAAGTGCTAGTAGTACAGTCGTTAGGTGTGACATGAATTAGAGACAAAAAATAAGATAAATGTTAACTGGAAAGGTTAGGAAGGCTTTTACATACAGGCTGACTTGTGCTGAGTTCTAATGGACAAGAACACTATAGAGTCATGTGGAAAGGAAGGTATTCATGGGGCGGTAAAGAGCAGAAACTAAAACAGAAATGGACATGTCCAGTAAAGACAGTGAGGTGCAGGCATAATTTTTTTTAGAGCAGAGATAGTATGCTGACCTTCCACTCTCTACATACTTGAAAGTCTTCAAAGTTAACAGAAGAAACAAATTTAGGGGGTTAAGCAGAATCATACTTCAAAATAGCTCATAAACAGTCAAAGCTCTAAATACTAATCTTTAAGTATAGAAGAAAAATACCAAGTCTATTGAAATGTCAGCAGGCAGCCCAGCTTCCTAACACATGAGATACATATGATTAGAGGTAAGGCCAGTAAGGCAGGCTGGCTGGACAGCCCAGGGAAATGAGAGTTAGGAAGACATGCAATCACCCAGCTTGGCAAGTAGAAATTCCTGATCTAGGCTGGAAAGTAGAAAGAAAGGGAACAGAGGGAAAGGGGAAAGAGGAGGGGTGGAAGCAAAGTTCAGGTAGTCTTGGTGTCTACTCAGACATGAGGGAGAGAGGAATCAAAGATCACTTACAAAAAGGATAAGGCTGAGTGACTGAGAGACTAGTGATGTCATTTCAAAACTGGAAAGTCAGGAGGAAGGTCGGTCAGGAAGAGCTGCTCGGGAAGGGAGGTAATGAGTCAGATTTAGGATATAATATTAATATGTTCAAGGTACTGGTGAGATATACAGTTGCAATGTCATGCTGGCAGATGACAATATGAAGTGGCTCCAAGGAAAGGGACTGAGGTTAGAAAGCTTTAGGAGTCATCATTAGACAAGGAGACAGCTGAATGGATATCTCAAACATTGTACTAATTATAATTATTTGTTCTACTATCTGTTCCCTTCCACTGAACTATGAGCTCTTTGAGGACAGGGATTAAAGCATACTTTTCTTAGCTACCCCACAGTCTCATTCAGTAGTATGAGGCAGTATAACACAGTGATTAGCAGTCCAGGTTCCAGATTCAAATCTCAGCTCTACCACTTGTTAGCTGTATGCTCCTAGGTGAGTTAATCACACATCTCTGTGTTTCAGTTTCTTCATCTCTAAATAGGGATAGGGATAAAAATAATAGTGCCCATCTAATAGCTTTTTTAGGAGAATTAAATTGATTTATTACTATATTACTATTTTCAGAAGAAGAGAATGGCTTAACTAGACAAAGAATAGCTGAGGGCCTTCAAAAAAAGCTATTTTATAGCGATTGCATTCCAAGATTTCCATCTTTGGAACACCAATTTTGCAGTATGTCATGGAGAACAAGGAATGAGTAAACTACAGAATTTTTTTCTTAATATTTCACATAAGCAAAGATTTCAAAGTAGAAGAAATGAGAAAAGAAAGATACCAAATACATCTTTTTAAAAGATGTCACTAAGAGTCCAGCACCAGCAGATGGAGGCTCATAACTACATTTTTGTCCTCCCCTTTCTGTTCTCCCTCCCTCAGTCATGCAATATTATTACATGTAAAGAAAGACAAATCCAGATGGCTTTTGAGGCTCATTTTTCCTCCATTCCAGTAGCTTAGCAATGTGCTGGCCCAGCAGATCTGAGTCACCTTAACAAGGAATAGGCTGACACCAGCTGCTGAGGTTTGGAGGTACCCCTTTCCAATAAAGTCACTTCCCTGGCTAGGGAGTATCCACTATTGCACAAATGCTTGGATGCTCCATGGCATATTATAGGAGTGAGGTCACTATTTACTAGGATACTAGTCATACTGAGTCCAGTCCAGCCACCTCTAGTCTAAGCATACTCTCTGTGGGATGAAATTACACAAGCTCTGCTACTTGCTTGTTAGTAAATTTAACCCCAATACATCCTATTTGATAGTGCCCTAAGTGATAATGGTAGTATGAGTGTTCATGCCCTCCTTGAGCAACAGAGAAACTATTACAAATCAAGCAAGAGAAACAAATGTTCCTGTGCTTGTATGTAAATTATACTTAATAGCAAAGATTAGAAAGAACCTAAATTCCTATTAAATGAGGCCTAATTTTAAAGTACAGCACAGGTATACAAAGCTTCCATACAAATCTTTAGCACACACAAGAAATTAGTGATACGTATGGGTTGCCTCAGGGAGGGGAAATGAATAGATGAGTACAGGAATGAAAGGCAGCTTTCTTCTTTCATGACTTTTGAGGTTAGTAGCTATTCAAATTGCATTATCTATTTTTTAAAAAATAATAAAGGTTTAAAATGATTAGAAAAGATTCACCCCATCACTTGTCATGTCACCCCGTTTTGACTCTTTGAAGTACACTTACTGTACACTGTCGAATAAACCTAAATTGAACTTGCCATCTTAGCTCCTAAACCTTTCCTCCTCCAGAATTCTGAGTTTGGCAGCCTTTTTCCACGTTTTCATTAACACCTAGTATGTATCCCCGTCTCTGGAGTTCTCACATTGTATTATAATTACCTGTACGTCTTGGGCTCACCCAGAAGACTATCATCTACCCGACGGCACACACCTTGTGTCCGGCATACAGTTGAGAATAATTGTTCAATGAAATTATTATAATCAAAAGCACAGGCAGACACCACCAGAGGCCCAAGGGCCGCAGGCATTGCTCAAATAAGAAGAGCACAAGAACAATCAGCGGCGCAAGCGATCAAGCCATCAGCACTGCCTTCGCTTTTTACTGGATTGACGCTGGTCAGAAAAGTCCCAGAGTGCCAGACTAACGCGCCCCACGTTGTGACCGCCTGTCTCCAACCCCCCAAAATACAGAAGATTCACACAGACACCACGTGAGCACCCGCACCAAACACAAACACGTGCACCTTAAACACTAACAGAACCACACAACGCACAGCCGCCCTACTGCCCACAGATGGTAACAGAGCGCCGCCCGCCCAGATCATCCCTCCTTTCCCTAGATTTTCTTTCTCTATCCGCGAGGCGGGGAGACCAGAAGAGGCTGACACGAGAAAAGAAAGATTTGCAGCACTCCCGCCTCGGCTCAGGCCTGGTTCTCACCACGCAGGTGCTCTCCTTTGCCAGCCTCTCCCCTGGCCCCAGTAAGCGGCGGCCAATACTTGCACACCACCTCACCTGGGCGCGGCCATGTTGGAGAAAACTGCACTACATTTCCCATGAATCAGCGGGGCGGCAAACAGAGTTCCCACAATCCCCTTCGCCTCCCAGAGCCCCGGATGGTCCCTTTCTCGGCCGAGTGCCTTTGTTTGTAAAGTGCTGTCTATTACGGTGGAAATTCAATTGTCTTATTTGGGGAAATAGTGACGATTAATAGGGCAGCTTTCTTTTTATAGGTCGCTCCCCAAATGGACGCGGTCAAACAAGTCTGTGTCCATCGGTCTCTCAATAGTGGCCCCCGCCACCTTGGGCTCTTTGTGCGTATTTCCTCCTGAATCTTTGATGTGTGAGAGTATCCTCGGGTCTGAAAGATGATCGCATAGGCAAGGGGGAAGAAGGTTGACTATGCACGAACGTGCCAGGGCAATGTGAGAAATAGGAAGATATGTGGGAAAATGTTGAAGGAAGCAAGACAGAAAGGTCGCCAGGTTATTAGAAAACCTAATGCCATTATATTCTGTAGGCCTAAGGGTGGGGTTGAGGGGCTGGGACGATTAGATAAATTAAGTGATATGACCAGAGCTGCTTGTGGAAGGTGGGAGGAGAGATTAGAAGATGGCTGTTGCAGTGGTGAAATGAAAGGTAACGAAGTATTTGACTGGGACCCAGCAAAGGAAAAGGAAAAATATTTGATACCAAAAGTAAAAGCTTTTCTCAGCTCCCCCTGCTTTTGCTGGCAGGATTTGGCCAGTGGGCTATGGTTTTCCAACCCCTCGGATCTTCTTCCTGAACTCTGTAATCGAGAGCACAGTCTCAAGGTAAAACTAAAATGGCCCCACAAATGAAGATATTTATTGTAAATTATAACATAGTATGAATGAATTTAATCAGATTAGCCAACACTACATTTTATTTTATTTTATTTTTATTTTTGTTTTTATTTATTTATTTATTTTTTTGAGACACAGTCTCACTCTTTCCTGGGCTAGAGTGCTGTGGCATCAGCCTAGCTCACAGCAACCTCAAACTCCTGGGCTCAAGCAATCCTTCTGCCTCAGCCTCCTGAATAGCTGGGACTACAGGCATGCACCACCATGCCCAGCTAATTTTTTCTATATATTTTTAGTTGGCCAGTTAATTTCTTTCTATTTTTAGTAGAGACAGGGTCTCGTTCTTGTTGAGCTGGTTTCAAACTCCTGACCTTGAGTGATCCACCTGCCTCAGCCTCCCAGAGTGCTAGGATTATAGGCATGAGCCACCACACCCAGCCAACACTACATTTTAAAGCATTGAAAAGTAGAGTTCCAGAAATTAGGGCTAGAAATAACCTGTCATTTAGAGTTGATTCTAGTTGCCAGTAACAGAAAACTGGGCTGATTACTTAAATAGTTATTTTTCCTCAAATGATAAGGCTTCCAGACAAAGGCAATCATTAACATTGGTACTGCTGCTCAAAAAATGTCATAAAGAACCCAGGCACTTTATATTCTGCTCCACCATCCTTGGTGTATTGATTTTTTTTATTCTCATTCTTGATGTCTCCTAGTTACAAGGTGGCTGCTGCTGCTCCAGGTATCTTGTCCCTATACTATCATCTCTAGCTGAAAAAATTGAGCAGTGTCTCTATCTATATCCAGGAAATAAGGCTCCCAATGGACTTTCCCTGGTTTTGTTTTGTTTTGTTTTTTGACCATAAATGGGTTGCATACTACCATGGGTAGAATAATGTACCCACATGGACATCCACAGTCTAATCCCTGGAACCTGTGAATATGCAGATGTACTTAGGTTTGCAGACTTTAACACATTGACTGCCACACTAGAAAAAAATTTCTTTTCCTTGGAGCCATGGTTTTTTATCATGAAAATAGAATAAAAACTTTGAAAACAAAATGCTCCTTTCTAACTTGATGAAAAATTTATTGTTTTCTGAATGTGAGTTATATGCAAATTGAAAAATAGTTCTCACAGCTCCCAAGGTGAAGAGACATGTGAGTTACATATGCTTTACAAGGCCCTGGGCTCAAAACTAGTGTGAGTTAAATACAACTCACATGGAAGTTAATGTGTTAAAATAGATTATCTAGATTATCCAATGGCCCAGTCTAACCACACAGTTCCTTAAAAGCAAATCATTTACTCCAGCTGGAGTGAGAGATGAAGCTGAAGAAGTCAGAATGATTCCAAGTGTGAAGGATTTAATACCTTCTTTGCTGGCTCTGAAATGTCAGGGTCCATGTGCAAGGACCTGAAACAAGGCCTCTAATGAGCTATGAGCCAGCTTAGCTGATAGCCAACAAGAAATGGGGACTTCATGCTACAACCACAAGGAATTGGATTCAGTCAACAACCTTAATTGGAAGCAGATCCTTCCCAGAGTATCTTGATAAGAGCCTAGCCAGCCAGCATCTTGATTTTGTCTTTATGAAACTCAAAAACAGAGAAACCAACTGAACCAACCCAAACTTCTGACCTACAGAACTGTGAAATAATAAATTTGCTTTGAACTGCTAAATTTGTGGTAATTTGTTACATCAGCAATAAAAAACTAATACACAAGCTGACCCCAGATCAATTAAGGGAAGTAGAATTACCAGGACTGTTTGTCTTAAAGCCAATCATGATTCACTCTATGGGGTTAGGATGAAACCTGTCCTCCCTAAAATTGAGAGACCTTGACAGCCTGTACTCTAGCAAGCGGTGGGGAGGGAGAATTAAGTTTCTATTAGCAAGAAAAAAGGGAGACATTTCTTGGGTAGACAATTAAGTGTGTTTCATAAGGGAGTTGAGCATTTATTTCTAGCCAGATTATCATAATAATGATCTATTTCAAAACCTGAGAGAAAAGGATGCTAAAAGGATGAGCACTCTCATTAATTAATAAAGTATCCAAAGGTAGAATTCCAACAGCTATTATGTTCTCCTTCAAGACTCTTCAATCAGAAAACATTGAAAATGGCCCCAGCAGTCCTTGAAAACAGTTGCATTTTTACTGTGGTTCCAAACTGTGATACTGTTTCACTGCCGTGTCAAATTCAATTCCTGTAGTTATGAGGTTTCTAACCTTGCTTCCCCTTCTCACCTGCCACCACCATTTGATCCTGGCTACCTTCTGGTTTTTCTTCGTCTTGTCCCCAAGGGCAACTGTACTAGTTTTCCTCCTCCTGCCCCACCCCCACCCCATTTACAATTAAAAAAAAAAAAACTTTTATTTCTCAGTCTTTCCTCTCCATTTACTCTTCTGCTACTTATTTTATACCTCTTGGGTAAGTAGCAAATTTGTATCAAGTTTCCTTTCCAAGCTTGTATCATCTCTGCCTCTTCCCTGGCTTGCTGGTTTCTTGAAACTCCAGCAAGAATGCATTATGTAAAACCATTTGATGTTCATTGTGACATTTTAGGACTGAATACATTATTCATGGTATGGTGATAAAAATTCAATGAAAAGTTTGCAGTTTTATAAGTCATATGGTGAAAATATTCCCCGTGTATTAATTAGAGGTAAAAAGTTACCAAGAAAAGAAAAAAGAGAAGGAACGGAAAAGGGTCACCCTTTTTAATTTGTACTACAAAATATAAAACTCAGCTTGGGGGATTGTTCTTTGGGCATTTGGAAACATAAAGTTTTAACTGTGAAGCATTATCCTCCCCAAATGGTCTCTTTATTCCTCAGGCTGAAGCCCTGCTTACTTCGCAGAATAATTTTTCTGCAACAGATTTTTCAAGCAGACAAGAATAAAGAAATAGCAGACAACTCAGAGTGCAGGAAAATCTTTGAGGTGACTAGAGGCTTGGGATTTGTGGATTTTAAAAGGTTATGATAAAACAATCTTTTAAAAATGTTTCCCTTTACAAGAAAAAAAACCTCTTAAAAATTTATAAATGCTACATTTAAAAATGTCTTGCCATTTTGATGGCTTCATACTACTATTAATTTCTCAAAGACTCAAAGATACTTTCCAAAAGAGGGCACGCTTCATCGGTAACTGTACTGGGTGTAAATTCATATTTCCTGCAGCTTTTGTGATCATTTCTAATGGAGGGAATAGACTTCTTTGTCAGAGCTGATTAGATGGTCTTAGCTATTACATTGTGACTGAGATCTCATACTAGAAGCATCAATTCTTGCCATTTTCTGATGGTTGCTTACTTGTGCTTGAATTATTGTCTTTATTCATCTTCACTGTAGGGAATTTAGAGTTTTCTAACCCACTTGTCCATTTTGCAAAAATAGTTTTTGGATTACATAATCCAAAATCCATTTACCAGGCAAAAAATATCATGCCTCATTTAAAGCAAAAGAAGGAGAGTGCAAGAGGCAGCTGCCCTGCCCATGAACTGCCACTCCCCCTTCTTTTAGAGCACCTATCATGAAGTCTGTGACATGTGCCATCAGATATGCAGACCTAATGAAGCCTCCAAGATATTACATGTGAATTTGTTTTAGGTAAAAATATAAATAGAATTTCCAATATATTCTTCCAGATCCCTTAAGTCATACACACTTCACTTTAGAGGCTACTGCACTAGGGCATGTTGTTCAAAGGGCAGTTCTCAGACCACACACATCAAATCACTGGAGCACTTGTTTAACATGTACTCTCTGACACCACTAGACATAACAAGTCAACTGAAAAAGCAAATATAAATTGTAATAGTTTCTCTGAGCCCCAATGGGTTATAGTGTGTGCTCCAAAATCTCTGATGCTAGGACCCAGTAATCTGCATCTTTTACAAGAAATCCTGCTGCTTTTACAAGTGTTCAACCATTAAAGAAAACGTTGTACATTATTCATCCACATAGACCTCTTTGAAAATCTTCCCAGAGTGTCAAGCTGCCTGATCTCTAGTATATTTGGGACTTTTATTTCAGGGGAAATATTTTAATTTTATAAGGTACAAAGGACCAAGAAGTCAGATAATCTAAAACTCAGATTAAATTATTAAAGAACCCATAAAATTATGTCTCAAAACAATTCTAATTACTAGCATCTCTATATCCCACTTTACAGATGTAGCAACTGAGACTTAAAGACAAAGCGTATAAGCTGTTTAGGTAGAAGATATTTTTAAGAGTGATTTACATTCATATCTGAGTTATCATGTGAATGAAAGGGCTTAATTTTATAAATTAAAACATACCTCTTTATCTACAACTATTTATTGAGGTATTAAGTATTAAGTGCTTAATGTGCATTACTTAATTTTTTAAAAATCCTACACATTATTCTCTCAATTTTATAATGAGCTCTGAGGTTCAGAGAGATTAAGCAAATTTCCCAAGGTCACACAGTAATGAAGCCATGAGTCCAGTCCAAAGTCCCTCCTCTTTACCAACTGCATGTATTATTGCTGAGGGGCACCATTGCAGAGACGATGTCCTTTGTTGATATCTAGAAGTTCATTAAAGCGTAATGAGACAAATAGAGACATGACAAAAAATGTTTTAAGTGGGTGCATCTGTTATGCATGTATATACTAATTTGCACAGTATAACTTTTCAAATCTTCAATGGTGTATACAAAATCTTAACTGGAAGTTTAGATGTTATATTGTTTCTAAAAGACAAATAGCATTGCTTGTCTTGTTTTCTTCTCTTGCCCCTGCTTTCAATATCAGAAATAAGATTGGATATCATCATTTTCTCACCTGTTTAAAATATGGCTTAGCAGACTATGTGGTCAATTGAAAGTTAGCCAAACCTAGAATTTACTTTTCACCACCTCTAGGGGTTGGGCTCGGTGGCTCACACCTGTAATCCTAGCACTCTGGGAGGCCGAGGCAGGAGGATCTCTCAATGTCAGGAGTTTGAAACCAGCCTGAGCAAGAGCGAGACCCCGTCTCTACTAAAAATAGGAAGAAATTAATTGGCCAACTAAAAATATATAGAAAAAATTAGCCAAGCGGGAGGCTGAGGCAGAAGGATTGCTTGAGCCCAGGAGTTTGAGGTTGCTGTGGGCAAGGCTGATGCCATGGCACTCTAGCAGGGGCAACAGAGTAAGACTTTGTCTCAAAAAAAAAAAAGAAACACCTCTAGGAAGTCTGTTAATATTCTAAAGGTAAGAACCTAATAATCAGCATTGATTACAACATTCTTCTTCAAAAAAGACACACTGCATGGCCTGGATAATTTATAAGATTATAGCAGGAAGAATGGACTAAGATACATACCAAGTTAGAAATAGATAGCTTTGAAAAACTCATTTGAAACAAGAAGTTTAGTGAAGTTGAATTATTAACCTGGTAATACAGGTACACCATGATCTCATGTTAAAAAATGCTTTTTATGCCTGTCATTATTGGGGGGGGCTTATGAATTTGACTTATTTCTTATGTCATCCCTCATATTACAAATTCCTCCATAGTTTTAAATGCTCTTTCAGGCCAATGAATATAAATGTTATGGTAGCAGTGCCTTCTCTTTAGTTGGTTCTAATCTAACTCAAGGTGATTGGAATGAGGTGAGGTGGTTAGAAAAGCCTTAGCTGAGAATTCAGGAAACAAAAAAAAGTTAGGGACAATTTGTTAAAGATATAGGGGTCTAGGACCCAAAGAAAGACAGTAAGCTATTAGCCATGTTTTTTCAATGTAGTGGGCATTTTTGACCAGCAGGTGGCAGCAGTGGAAGCAGGAACGTCTAGAAAAAAAAGGAATCCTGGGGTAAATATCAACACTGGGAAATCAGGATGCTGTCTCAAGAGCTCAGCAATTATCTGTGGCTTCTGGCTGATAAAGAGGCCTTTAGAAGGTGCCACTTCCCTGAGGTGATCCCAGGTTTCCCCTGTTCAGGAATCTAAAAGAGAAGTACCAAAATCAAGCATTAGGAGTTTTGAGCAGATGTTACCAAACCTGTAACAAAAGGTCTCTCAAAAGTCAGCCCAGTTTATACCAAGAAAAGTCAACAAGAAGTAACAGACACTGAACCATGATAGGAAGAATGGGAAAGATGAACTAGGATTTAAGCCACAAGTCACAGAACAGAGCAAAAAGCAAATCTGACCTGGAACTCGGAGTGTTGATGCAATAGCCAGTGCCACTGATCCAGGCTGGGCCTCCAGTTCCACCAGTTATTAAAGTGGTAGTGGTGGGAGCGTGTGGGCGGGCCTCCTGGGAGGACGGGGGCCTCGACTAGGGGGTGTTTCAGCAATGGGGAACCATCGTGTATCTGGGGATGGTTCAGTTTCTTGGGCCATACTAGGTGTCTGAGAGTAGTTGAAAATCTGATGGTGTAGACCACTAATGCCCTCTTCCTTGCCAACTAGCTGTTAAGTAAATAGTGGTGAGAAATGAAACAAGGGTGTCACTTGTCAGATAAAAGAAGGCTAATGAATGCTTTTTCCAGTACCTTGAAGAGGTGATTCAGAGGAGGAAAAAAAAAAGTCAGATCTAATCACCACAAGAGGGAGAGATACTACAGTAAGAAGTTCACTTCTAATGCAATGCCTTACATTCTTGGCTGTGCTTTTTTATAAAGCATGGCTTGTTCTCAGGACTGTCTACAACTGCCCTTAGTTCTATCTAGACAAGTCTCTGGTCAGGGATGGTGCACCTAGGAGCAGTGAGAAGTGGAGAAATGAGATCAAACCATACTAACTGAGGAAAAGCTGAGAATTTTGTTTGGTGTTGTAAACAAAAACATTTAGATTTGAGAGATCCATTTGCATTTCCTGAGGGGAAATGCACTTCAGAAATATCCTTTCCACTAGCCATCATTTTCAGGTTCTATGAGCAGGGGGTAAGTCCGACATGTATTGAGTTGTCCAGGCCAGAGTCCAGGATTAAGCGAGAATCAGTCATCCTTCAAGTTATAGGGGACAGTGGTCAGTATGAGATACACAGCAGAGCCTCAGGGCAGCCCTGCTAGGTCCAAACAGTCCTTTCACATCAGGATCCAAGTTCATGCTCTCCTATCTAGATCAGGTTTGGAAAAGTGCTTGGCAGAAATGATCCCAAGGTAGACGACGGTGGGCAGGCAACACCAGAGTACTCGGCAGTCAGAATACCCTAGTTTTGTTCCATATACAAATGGGACAAGAGAACCTCCAAAGAAGTCTGATATTTGTAGAAATTCCTGAAGGATTTGGGTTTCAGACTTTGATCACCTGAAGGCCCTCAGGACATGAAATACGTGGTGAAAACACCCCTTGCTCCACAGAACACTGGAGGAGAGACTGGGAATGTTGCCCAAAGCTATAAAATGCTGGTCTCCACACTGAAAGTCCAAAGACCATGGAAGTGACAGCCCTCAAAGGAAGGTCCGACTCTCAGGTGTACCACGTTAGAGTTGGGCCCTGCCAAGCCAAAAAGTACTAAGAATAGAGCATGTTCAAGAAGCAAGTGCCTCCGGGTGAGGTTCCTATATGGACCTGGATATTGAAGCTCCAACCAATAGTCTTATCACTAAAGACATAGCCAAGGTTAACAAAGATCCAGTCCTATTAGAAGAGGGCATGAAAAATGCAACTCTCTTCCCTCCAAACAAGGTAGTATCCATATCAAGCGTTGGCCACAAAGCTAGAGTTCCAGGTCATGTCCCGGTGCTGGAAGTGGACAAAATAAAGCAGCCCAGGCAGAGGTCTATCAGGCTTTTAATACGGAGCTGAGCCATCTCCACCTTGGCATCCACTGGACATACAGCTGGAAGATTCTCAGACTGCCACGACTGACATAGGTCTGCTATAAACAATTGGGGCTTGAGCTCTTTCTGGTGTAACACACTTCAGTTTCCGCTGAAGAAAGGCCAATAGCCTAGAATTAAAAAGCTGGTTTACTGCTCCTCATACCATTGCTGTATCATCCCCTCAATTCATCAGGGCTGCCCATAAATGTTATCATAGGGCATTTGAAGGGGGCCATTCCAAAGCAGGTCGCTTACCCCTTGAGAAAAGGGATAGTCTGATTTTCCTGTAGTCAGAAGAGTTCATGACTAGGTTCTAGACCCTAGAAAACTAGGAAAACTAGAAAAGATAAGTCCACAGCAAGTAGCTACACAGAACTTCTGTAACTCCTCTGCACATGTCCAACTGTCAGTGAGGTAGGCCACACCTCAATGAGATGTGCCATACGCTGGATCTTCAAGAGTTTTTCTTCCTTGGTGAGGAGGGAGATGTGAAGTCTCAGAGGAGCATTCTCCTCCAGTAACAGCTGGCCTAGATGCCACAGAGCCACAGTTTTACCAGGGTGAAGGTCAATGTCTGAAAGACACAGGTGAGGCTGCTTATCTAACCATATTCTTCTTTGCAAGTTAGGTGGTTGGAAAAAAGCCCTCTCCAACCCCTTAGTGGAAATAAGGGCTTGAAAAGAACATATGCTCCTGTGTTGAAAAGAACATGTGCTACCACGAGGGACATCCAGTCAGTCCGGTAGTAGCTAAGACCAGGAGAAGCCAGCAGCAGAAACAGTCAGGAGCTCTTCTGCTCTTCCACCGTTCACAAGGTCCACTTAAACCAAAAGGAAAGATACAGAACAGCACATGGAACTAGAAATCAATTCACTAGAGAGGGGGTGTCCCCAGAAGACAGTGCATTGAAAAAGTAGGACACAGGATTGTGACTGCAAGCAACATAATGCCTTCACAAAACAAACACAATCACCAAAAAAGAAAAAAATCCAACAGCAGGCAATTCTTGGAGCATCTTCAGGGTAGTCCCCGAAGGTTTAAGGGTTAAAACCCACTCCATAGATGAACTCCCGAAACAAGACAGGGTCTCGGTCCTCAGGGAAAGCAAGTTCTCATGGCGTAGGCTCAGAAACAATGACAGGAGGCAGGCAGCCTCCTCACAAAGCAACCTGAGACCACATAGCAGGGAGGCTCCATTGGGTGCTTTAAATCCCTCCCGCTAGGTCAGGCTTGGGGGTGGCAGCTGGAGTAGGTTTGAGCCTACAGGTGAGAGGTCAAGTGACTCCAGGTGGGCTCAAAAGGCTCCCACTATGGGAACAAAGGATGTTCTCAGAGAACAAAACTCAGGTGAGATCTGATTTATATCACTCTTACAATGCTCAGATACATATCACCTTCTGGTCTTTTTCAATTATTTAACTTTTATATTGTTATTCAGTTTTCCTTAATTAAGCTAACTCCATAAAGGCCACTGTTTATACTCCTATATGCTACTTGATAGCATCCAGGATCAAGTACTGCACACAAGTAGTGCTCAATATGTATTTGTTGATTTATTGTTTGCTGATTTACAAGCAGAGTGATTGGGCAGAGAGTATACTGCATAGGAATGTGAGTGAAGGGAGTTTTATCCTGACAAGTCCTGTCACCTTTCCACACCTCAAGTGCTTCTCTGTAAAATGGGGTTGTTTGGACTAAACCATTGATTATCAGACTGTGTTCCTTTGAGCTCTATCACAATTCATTAGAGATGCCTCAGGTAGCCACCAAGCACAGTGAAGTGGGGAATGGACAGGGACACTAGCCCACCCTGACTACATTGAGAAATCTGCTTTCATCAGTTTAACACCTTGGGGTTCACAGTAGAAAGTCATTTATAAGAGTTCTGTGGCTAAAATTTTTAAAAATTACCCAACTTGATTATTTCAAAGTTCCCTTGCACTGTAACATAATGATTTTGTTATTTTATTGACCTTCAAATGGGACAGGTGCCTTATTTGGGAGTGATTGGTCCCAGTCTAGAACTGTGCTTCCCAGTACCCTCACAAGCCTCTGGGGACATCTCCCACTTTCATAGATGTTGTTTGTATCTGATTGCATACCTCTTTTGCACTCCTAGGCTCAGTCATCTCAAACATGTAACCTCCTCCCTTTTCCTTCAACCTTCCTGTGCACCTAATTGGTGTCCTAATTGTTGGGAGAGCCACCTGCGACACCTCCCTCCCTCCACTCAGCTTGGATACATTCCTGGTTTTTCTGCTTTCCTTCTCCATAGCATTCATACCTTGTGCTTCCTCTTTTGCCTGGCACCGTGTTTGGCTTTTTCCACCCTTTTGCTGTTTATACCTGAGGATTCTCAAGAACACTAAAAAATTTCTGTGGATGATGCCTGTAGACTTATGGCCTAATCAATGAAGGAAAAGGCATGGGAGAGGAAGGAAGAGAGAAGGAGGGCAAAAGAAATGAAAGAAGGTGTGTGTGGTCTCTTGGCATGTGGTTATATCCTCTCTTCCTTGCCCCTTCTCTAAAGTACATCCCTATCTCCACTATGAATGGGGCTGCTTATGACTAACAACTAATAAAAGAATAAAACTTGCGCTCTCCATTCCTTCTCACCAAATAGCAGTCAACTAGCATGACCTCGAAAGACAGGGTGGGCTCTAAGGTCAGACTGCCTGGAATCTTGCATCCACCATCGTTACTATATTTGTGACTTTGACCTCTTTATAGCTCAGGTTCCTCATCTGCATGTAAAGTGGGGATAGTAATAGAACCCATCTTTAAGGTTGTTGTAAGGGTGAAATGAGATATACAAGTAAACTGTTCTAAGCAAGTTCTGGCACAAAGTAAGGCCCTATAAACATGGGCTGTTATTCTAAAAGTAAAATATTTTGTTTTAAGGCTCTTCCCCTATCTCTGAGAGCAACATCATATTCCCTTGTAAATGAACTGGCCCAGTCCCATGTGGCCTTACCGTGCCTACCACAGTCTAATGAATGCTGATGGCAAGGATGGCAAGCTTTGGGGCAGCTGATGCTCTCGCTGCTCTCTGTGGAGAGCCTATTAAGTGCTCTCGCTGTTGTGCTAGCAAGGCACTAGTTTCAACTGGGCAAAGAAAGGAACTAACCACATCAGTAGTCTGGTCACAGTAGGGCTGTTTAGAAGATTCAGCCTGGGGTAACCTATAAATTTTACTATTTTGTTGCAAGAATATAATAGACTATGAAACATATGAGCTTCAGTTGCTGCTTCTACAGGATTTGGCTCATGTCCTAAGTGTGTGGTTCTTAATCAGCTATGTGCATTAGAATTACCTGGGGGAGTTTTCAAAAACCATACAGGCACGGGCCCCATCCCCCAAGGATTCTGATTCACAAGGCCCAGGTGATGTTCTGGCATGTTTATTTAGAAAACATTTACCCAAGCGATTCTGAGGCAGAACCACTGTTCCAAGTATTTCTGGCCCCCTTCCTCCCATTAACAAAAACCAGCTTCAACTAGCATATAAAGACCATCCCCAACTTTTGAGGTGTACTAGAAATTTCTTACTGAATTCTCCACTCACTGAAGAAAATGTCTTTAGTTCATGTCTATAACATACCATGAAATTATGAATTAAGATTATGCTACTAGCAACTCTTCTAGTAGGTTTTTCCACTAAGATTGAGCTACTGGTAACTCTTTAAGTAGGTTTTTTCTGCCATTTTAGTGAGAACAACAGGGGGGAAAAAAGCCTTTGTGGATAATTTTGCAACTCATTTCTTTCACCTGAAGCTGACCCTACACTGGGATGTCAAAAGCACGATGGCATTGCTGTTGCAATTTCTATTATTCTCTTGGATGCTTTTTCTCTAACTTTCTTATTTTAGGGTACTTGTCTACTTTCATGTATGAGGAATCCAAGTCACTGAGGATTTTGATCTAGAGACAAGCAGAATAGGGAACAGAAAAAATATAATTGAATCCCATTCTATTTAACTAAAACATGCTTTTTAGTTCCATAAAAGGATAGATGTTATAAATAAAAAAGACATATTGGTTCACCTACTGGAGGCTCCTGAGCCTTCAAATTTCTCCCTGTTATCATTGGTTGCTTCACTGCCTTTAAAAATTGTTGATCATTCTACCATCTGGAGTGTTCCGTTCTGTAATGGCTCTAAGGGAATACCAGCTGAAGTGACCCAGCAAATTAAAAAAGGATTTCAAAAGGGGATTTTATTTCTCTGCACATTCAACACAATTTCTCATCTCTTTTATTCCCAAGTCCACAGAAAACAATTATGTCAGACACTTGCGGGAGCCCCTGATGTCATTTTGGTTGAGTTTATAATGTGAAGGGCTTACAGCAGTGCCTGGCACATAGTAAGAGCATGTGTAACTGTTAGTTATTTTTGTCATTTTAATTATCTTCAGGTAATATTATTACTATCATCCTTGGGCTGCCACTAATTTTTAGAACCTAAATATGTGAATCTCTCCTAGAGCTGTATTTTATTTATGGTAGGCACTCAAGAAATCTTGCTGAAGTAAAAGAAGTTAATCATTGTGAACTTATAAATAATGTTTTTAAGTTTCAGAGATGCTTCATAGAAAAAATGCCCTTTCTATAATAACAAAAGAAAGAACAGGTACTCTAAGCACAACTGCTGTGTGGGATTTCAAGAGCTAAGAAGTCAGACGTTCAAAGGCACATCATTCCAGTCTCCTTTATACTGTGATTAATGCACTTAAATACATGATGCCATGAAATGTAAGGCCACAGACTTTTACATGACCTGCATACCTGTACTGCGTGAGTAACAGGGCACTGTCATGACATGCCATTGAGCCAAATTATAGACATGGCTCTTTGGTGGAATGTTTTCATTGTGTGTAGGAAATTCCCAGATGTACTAAAGAAAGATCACAAATACTCCTTCCAGTTGAGCTTCCTTCAGAAAGCTGTCCATATCTCCAGTCCACCAGTGACTCTCATTACCTGTTTCTGTGACTTTTTTCTACTACCAGACTGTGAACATTTTGGGGGTAGGCTTCACATCATTTATCTTCATACCTCCGGTGCTCACCAGAAGCTAGCACATAGCCCTCAATAAATATTAAATGAAGACAGGACTTCACAGTAATCTTCATCTTTCTCAGTTTGCATATGAAATTAGTAGGAGGTATGTCTCCATGTATATGGTCACATATTTTATAAATCAAAAATTGAGACTCATCGTCTGAAACACAATCTGACAATGAGAGAAAATATTTGAAATCTAGATAGTCTCAGAAAATTCTGAACAGATGAATAAGCTATCCATGAGGTAGTTTCCTCATTCATTCATTCTTCCCTTTCTCTCTCATCTACCTACCTATTCAATTAGGCATCCTTCATCAATCCATCTGTCCCTTACTTACTCGAAGTATATTACCAACTCATATTTTCAAAAATAGGGGGAAAATGTTAAATAGTTATATAGTGACAAAAATTACCTTTTTTGCTTTTTAGTGCAAAATTTTTGCTAATAGTTCATATAGGAATTTACTTAAATTAGTAATACATATTTTAAAATGTTTACCAAAATTTATACAAAAACCTAAATCAAATTCTTCACCACATAAATAACTGTCATGGAACAGAACACGCTTTCTTTACTATGTTTTCCTATCTTTCAACCACAAATTGATAGATTCTGAAGAAAAAAGAAATTTAAGGTATGAATATCTATAACGTAACTTGATCTTCAGTGTTGCCTCATCTGACAATGAATAACGACATAGATTTAGAATCAGAATTCCCTAGTTTTGAAATAAAAATGAAAATCTGTTCCACAGACACAAGTAAGTATTTAGTTTTTATGTTTACTGTGAAGGAAATAGTATATTCAAGATTAAGTCAAATGGTACAATCTTCATGTGGAGTATAAATGTAGATTTTTCATTAGAAAATATTTTGAAATAAAACAACTTCACAAATTTTCCATGATTGTTGGAATAAGAAACTTTTAAAAATGTTATAATGTATAATAGCTATTGTTAGAATGTTTCACTCATGTCCCTTCAATAGTTTAATATGACCAAGCCACCTATTTTAAATGTAATTTCGCCTGAGATTTTGGTGTCTACTTTTTTTTATTCTTCTAAGCTAAATATCTGGTAGAATTTTCTTAAACAAACTAGGGCCCAATTCAAATTTTTCTCTATATATGCATTATTTGGCCATTTTGATTCTGCCCAAAAGTCAACAAAGTATTGTCTACTGACAGCTTTGCCATGGTAAAGAACACAACATGAGAAAACAGGCCATTATTTTAATGAAGACTATACGTGAAATCAGAATTATTGAGGCTATCTGGACATCTATACCTGAAAAAAAACACATTTATGATTTTTCATTACTGATTAATTATTACTGACCCTCCCCCATCCCCCTTTTTTGCCCCCAAATAGTTATCTTCTTCCTGGTGATGATATCTGTCCCTTTTCCTAGGATGGATATTCATTTCCCCAATGGATTAGAAAGAATAAGCCATGTCTTTGCCTTGCTGGCTACAGCCTTCTCAACTGCATTCTCCAAGTCAATGCCAGAACTAGTGGGGAGTTGGGTGTTGTTGAGTATGTTCTGAGCCTCCTGGACATTGATTTCTTCAAACCTGACCACCAGAAGGTCCATGAGTTCATGAGCAGTCTTTAATGATGCCATTGGCAATGACAGCAAAATTCACTGTCACACCTAAAACAATGTTGAGGATGATTTCAAATGCAGGATCAACAATGAGCTATGTAAATGTTTAGTATATCTGAGCTTCCTTTACACCACTACTGAGATCTAAGAAGTTGGCTGGGTTTTGACTGTTAAGGGAAATATCTCAGAGGGCCATGTCTAGCCCAGCACCACTTACAAAGTAAGTGATATTCCCATCTAGTTTGTGTATTTTAGGTCATATCTGATTACTTCGTTTTTAATAGATGCATTTTTGATTTGTTGTCCAGGGTAATTTGCATTATCCTCAAAGTTTATCTTGGCATCAAAATAGACAACTTGTCATTCCAGAGTTTCACCAAAGGGTTTCACTTCAAGCTAAGTAGCATCAATTTTCAGGAAGAAATAATACAGCTTCTTAATTTGATACACAGCCTGATCTTCAGAGACCCATAGAAGCCTAACTAAACTTTCTCCTATTCACTAAACTTGACTGACGTTTATGCCTTCAAAAATGTAAATTTTTTACTTAAAAATAAATTGTTGTAGAAGCTGACACCTATTAATGTTAATGCCTCTCCTAGAGGCTGCTTATCAGTAAATGCCACTGCAGAATTGGCCCATTAAAATTTCCAAGTAGGAACATCATATGCAGTATCAGTCACAAAATATTCAAGCTTTTACCCCATTGTCTGACATCCATTTCTTGCTCTTACATTCCTGTAGGATCAACCATCTTTCAGAGATTAATTAAATTTCCTTGGACTTGTCTAACAGGAGTGGGAGTCTGAGCACCAGCACTCACAGAAGTTTCTGGACTGTATTTTTGTGGGGGAATAACATCTTTTGCAAAAATC
Organism: Lepilemur ruficaudatus; assembly: GCA_963574885.1. NCBI lineage: Eukaryota > Metazoa > Chordata > Mammalia > Primates > Lepilemuridae > Lepilemur > Lepilemur ruficaudatus. The sequence continues at coordinate 35,785 of CAUYRT010023219.1, forward strand.
AGACACAGAGGAGTCTGACAGGGTGATTGAGACAAGAAGAGAAGGTGGCTTTATACAGATCTAATTCTGTGTTGGAAACAAACTCAAAAAAAGCCAACATTTTGTGTTTGCATATGTGTGTGTTTAGGCTTCTATCCAGATATGAGTTCTTCAAGATCACAGTGTCTTATCCAGCTTTGTATCTCCAATATCTAGCATAATGCCTTATATATACTAGGTGCTCAATAAATGATTATTAAATGAATTGCATTTTGGACTCATCCTTAGGCCACTGTAAACCCTCTCTAGATCACATTTTGAGAGCTAATGCCACAGCAATATGTCTAATAGTCTTACTTTATTTGGTTTAAAGCATTCTCTGACATAACAATTACCTCTCAGGTAATCCCAGACATAGTTCTATCACTATAGATATTAATAGGCATGTTGAGTACAACTGCCACTTCAGTTTTATACCCCCAAATCCACAGGACTGTAAAATCCATTCCACTGGAAAGCAGAGTGGCCTTATATTAACTTCTAAACTTTATATAATAACTAAGCAAAACTAGACAAGGTCTAAGACTTTTTAAGTCCAGAGGCTTCCTTTCTAGTTCAATTAAGCAAATACATCAAAGAATACTTTCCTTCTACCAATTCTTCGAGTCATCATGCTTATGACTAGAGCTAGATTAAAAATAAATAAATGGGCCACCCCACCCACAAAATAATCCAGGCAGGAAATTCCTACTTGTCCATTGCTCAATCTAACTCTGCTAAAGAAAGAAACCTCTGGGTGGGGAAATTTTTATTCAAATAAATTCCTAATGATGATGTTCGTAAAAGATCACCTGAGCAAGGAAGTATATCCACCTGTCAAAAAAAGACCCAAACTCTGTGTCACTTGCGATGGGCCAATGTGGAGTCTAAGCAGGCAACAGAGCCCAGCATCTCCTAGCTCTTCCCCTTCCTCTTCAGCTATCCTGCTGTAATACTGGGCAGGCTTTAGAGGCACAATATCCTCCTCCCTGGATTCTTTACTCATTACTTGCAAATGCTACATCACATGATCTCAGTTTCTTCAACTACCCTCTCTGTTGATTGCATGTTAATCTGCTAACTAGGTTTTTTCATACAAAAATAATGCAGAACTCAGAAGTGGAGAAATCTGTGGATTTGTGGCTGAAGGAAAATATGGAAAGGGAAAATTGAGCCAAATCCTGGGGAACTAATTTTAGGGTTAGTAGGAAGATCAATTAGAAAAGAACTATGGTCTAAGGAAGAAAATAAAGTTGAGAACCTGCATAAATTCATTCATTCATTCCACAAACTTTTATTGAGAATCTACTACATATTGGTCATCTGCTAAGCTCTGTAACATAGGAATGAATGAGACCCTGTCCTAGAGTTGCTCACATTAAACAGTGGCAAGGTTGTCACTAATTGCTATAGAATACATGTGTACAAATACGCTTTGGAAAAGTTGGTTCTAAATGGTGCCGAATCTGCCTCACACTCAGATGATAAGATCAGAGAGAAAAGCTTAAGTCATTCAAGCAGTAGGTAGATTCAAACAGTCAGATGATATATGACAGAATAACCACGGACATAAATAGAGGCCAAAGGCGGTGAGAAGGTGAGGGATCGAGAGTGGTGCAAGATCCTGGAAGAGATGTTTGGGATGCAGGAGATCTTGGAATCCAGGTTGAGTCTGGCCATGGAAGAAGTGCTGTTCCTTGAGGCCAGAGAGAGGATGTAATTTGATGTGGAGATTAAACTTTCTGGCCCTCCCCCATCACCTTGCATACATCAGTTGGGAATGCAGGTACCTACCTTGAGTGTGGTTTGGGATTAGGACAGTTTTAGCTGAGGGAATCAAGTGAAAGGGGTAAAAATCATTGGTTCAACAACAAACTAGCAGGGATCGATCTCCTTGTAGTTTGATCAGCCTAGGACCACACTTTATAAGCCAAAAAATATTATATTAATGTTTTCATTGATATTTGATGAGTCAAGACCTTATAGATTAATTGGATGGATAACACAAAGACAAAAAAATAATCACCTCTGTCCTGAGTGGTTATTTGTAGTTTAGATGTTTATTTCCTATCTTTTTCAACTAGACTGTAAGTTCCATGAGGACAGGAACTTTGCCTTGTTCGTTGTTGTTTTCCCAGCACATAGAATGAATGGTACCTGAACATAATAGTTGCTCACTAAATAAGTTTTACATTGCTAAACAACAGTTATAGATTGCAATGAGTGCTGTGATAGCAGTATGCACTGGTGCTGGGATGACAGAACATCAACTCTGCCTTGAGGGTTAGGCTTTAGAGAGAAGGTAGCATTTGAGCATTTGAGCTTGAAGAGTGAGTAGGACTTTGTGAAGTAGAATGGAAAAAGAATGCTATTCCAGAAAGCATGGAATATCATGAATAAAGCAAAGTGTGATGAAGAAAACAGTATGTTTGGGGATAATGAAAAGTTTGTCTTTTGAATGTTGATACCCTAAACTGGACAGTGTAAGTGGGAAGTAAATTTCTTCTATACAGGTGTACATTACTCCATGAAATAGCTGTGAAACAAGGACCACAGGGAGATGCAAGTAAATTAAATTACTTTTAAAAGACTATGGAGTAAAATTGTTTTCTCAGTTGGATAAGCCTGTTCCTAATGAATTTCTCCCCAGAAACTGTTCCCTCCAAAAAGGACCCACATATAGCCTTGGTCAAGCTTTTCCCAAGAGGTTTATTCAAGGAGGTATGAAGAAACTGGAGCATTGAAAGAAAAGTAAATAGTGGCTGATGTTTTTAACACTGATAAAAAACCAGAAAGATCAAGGCTTTAAGGTCATTTGATGTGAAGAGGAATATGATAAATGTTCACCATTCAAGGATTATCACTAACCCAACCTTTCATAAAAACGTATAATGAAAGTGGAACCTAAAGAGATTTTTATTCAGTGAACATCTACTAGTGACAGGTGCTTTGGATACCGGGGCTGCCAGGGTAATCCTCGCAACAGCACACAGAGGTGGGAGTCACCACCCTCCATTTTACAGGCCAGGAAATGGGGCCCAGAATGGGTAGGTAACCTGCTTGGGGTGGTAAATAAAACTGAAACCCGTGTCAACCTCGAAGCTCATCCTCTTTCCCCAATCCCATGCTGCCTTTCATGTAAGAAGCTTTTTTTGATTAGCTAGAGAGAAACGTTCTTCATCAAACATGAAATACAATCCCAAAGGCACAGGATTGTGTGTGTGTAGGAAGTGCATTCTGGGGCCAGTCCTATTGTCCTGTGAAGCAATGTTCCCCAAATAGCCCCAGACCACAGTATCTATAACTCGTCCCATTATAATTAATGCCCGGGTTAAGGTATCGTTTCTGAAGCCCTGGTTGAAATGCAGATATGGACATGGGACGATTGACACGCTCTCTCAATTACACCTAATTACAGAGCTGGCTCTTTGAGAACTTGACCCGACTGGTCCAGGAGTTGAGAAAGGCGGGGGTTGCCTGGGCACCCCTGCGGGGGAGGTCTGCAGGCACTAGAAAGCAGGTGAGCGGTGGGCATCGGGACTGGGAGAGTCTCTCGGTGCTCAGTGAAATGGCAGAGGTTGGATCTTAACTAAAAACAAACTTTGACTTCTGGACAATTCTCCAGGGAGAGAGTGGGGAACACACCTCGCCTGGGACTCTTTGGGAATCCCACTGACAGGTCATCCCAGGTTCACCATCTTCCTGTTGCAGGCGCCTCCAGGGCGTCAACCCGGGGGCAATTAAACTGGGCCACTGCAGCCAACTCCCTGCCCTCGGTCCATAGCAGCGGGTCCGCAGATTCAACCCTTCCACCCACCACCCCCAGCCCCAGACTCCAGAGCTGGGGGCCGCGCTCCCTCCGCCAGCACCGCGCCCGCGCCCCCGGCTCCCGGACTGGGCATGCTCAGTCGCCGCCCGCGTCGTGCTCCTGGGGAAACCTCTGCACGCCCTCCCCAGCTGCTCGCGGTCGCCTCCTCGCCGCCTGCCGCCTGGGGTGCATCCCGGCTTGCTCCGCTCCTTGCGACCCAGATTCCCGCCCCGCCCCCGCCCTCCCGCGCCCGCAGCCTGTGCGGCAGCCGCGGCCGCCCCTGTCCAGCCGGGGACCGACCGCGTCCATCGCCGCCGCGGAGCACGCAGCCCGAGCGCCCGGGGAAGGCGGCGATGGAGCCCGCGTTGCCTCGAGCCCGGAGTTGCTGAGCCTGCCGACGCCGGAGTCCAGGTGAGTAGCGACCCCAGAGGAGCCGAAGGGCGCGGGGCAGATGCCCTTGGGGAGGAGAGAGGTGGCGGCGAGGAAGCGAGGCATCGTACGAGCGGCGCTGTCTGGGGCGCAGCAGAAATGGTAATGGTCTGGGGCAGGGAAGGGACATGAATGAAAGTGAACAGGGGCTCCGGGGTCACCCAGGACCATAATCCTCACTCCCATCCTGTCCCCACAAATGAACACCCTTGAGGCTGCAGGTCGGCGCGGGAGGCTGTTTGCACCCCGGCCCGGGCGTAGGTCGCCAAGCGACTGAACGCCGAGGGCTCCGCGGGGGACTCCCAGGCAGAGGCCAAAATGGGAGGCGGGCACGAAGGGCAGCCTTGCTGGGTCGAGTGGCCACCCTGGGTCCCTGGGGACCCCCTGTCCTACGGGCTTCGGCCCCTAGGGCGGTACAAGGCAGAGGGGTGAAGGGGCCGCGGGAGCAGGGGTCTTCCCCACGCCTTGGCCGGGGAGGAGCGGCCTGAGGGGCTGGCGCGCTGCACCTCCGCCAACTGCCAGGAAACTCCGCACTTATCAGAGCGTCGCCTTCCTGGACAGGTAGAATTGCACAGGGGAGTGGGAAGAGACAGCCGACAGAGCTGTTAAAAGCAGCACAGTGGAGGGTGGCGGTGGGATGTGCTGTTGTTCGTGCCTTTTTTTTCCAAGTGTGGGTACCAACTGCTCCTGCTCACGGTGTTTCTGCTCAACCTGTAAGTGGCGAATCCGGTAACACACCTTATGAATATTTCAGGAACGACCTCGCAGGCTCGCTTGCTTCAGATCAAGTTCAATGAATATGTATGACTGCCTTACTGCTCTGCACAGGCAGGTGGAAGCCCCAACCAGTGCCTTGAGCTTTCCACATTTCATCCCTTTCCCCCACCAACTAGGAAAAAGACGCTGCTAGCCCCCAGTGAGCTCTAGATTAGTGTCATAAATTGAGTCTGTCATTTGGAAAGACCAATTTTGGGCAGGCATCCAGGCATTGTTCTGCATCTCTGCAGTGTATGCGTGTTGTGCCTGTAGCTTGACAACCGTCCTTAACTGCTGCTGCCAATATGGTGGAAAGCAGGTAGTGTGCTTGTATTGGGATAAACGTCTTAATTCATTATCATGACAACATGTAGTTACAGCAGACTTGGTCATTCCCTCCCTAGAAGTTTTCTCTGAGGTTAGCCTAGCTGCAATTTTGGCAAAGGGACACTCTTGTATCCCTCTATATTGGGAGGTATTTCTCCTTAATCTCTTTCATGGGAATAAGGAATGAATGTCTGCTCCGGAAGACATCACTGTCCAGTGATGAAAGAAAAACCCATTCATGTAGGGAACTTTCAGGATTGGAATGGGCTCTAGGACATCTTTCCCTACACTTTGGTTCATAACTTCCATTGCACCATCACCATTAACCAGTAAACCAGCACACGCAGCAGTCAGTACTCTAAAATGATACTCCTTTGCAGAAAAAGCCTGGTTTCCCCCCTTTTCGTGAGAAAAGACAGGTATGAGACTGACGCGCTGCCTACTGCGCTAAGGAGGCAGGTGAGAAAAGACAGGTATGTAATCTTTTAAAGAACCTATAAGGAATTCCTACATTGACCAGAATTTCCAGCCTCCAGTACAAGATGCTGAAAGAGACAGCTCTTTTCTCTTGCCAGCCCATACACAGTGAAGCTGAAGTGCTTCAATTTACAGATGTTGCACATTTAGGGAAGGCTTTTTCAACAAAGACCTACTGCAGTTACATCACAGGCTCCACCTCCGCCTGGCAGGCTGCTTCTCCAAGCCTGTTAGTGAGGACAGTATGTATTGCTGTGCTTGATTAATGAAGAAAAGAAATCCCAAAATGAAAGATTTTATTTTATTTCCCTTATTGTGTTTTGCTGATTTAATTGAAAATATGAAATTTTCAAAAATTATTATTCATACATGCAGTCAGGACTTAACTCAGTCATAGTAATAACTCTTTAAATATTAGCTTTCCAAGAGATTTGGGGCAACATTCCAATGTTCTGTGTGCTAAAATTATTGATAGGTGGACTAGAAGGAAATTCTATGAAATTAGTAATAAGTGAAATTAGAAATTTCTAATTTTTATGAAATTAGAAATAAGTAATAAGTGAAAATGTTATATAATAAGCAGCATTTCCTAAAGCATATTTCTGAGATGCTCAGAAAGAAACCCAGTGGCATTAACAAACATAAAATCTGGCTAACTGAGAAGTTTGGATCCAAACCTCCAGGTAACTTAAGGAAGCATTGCCTGAGTCCTCTGAAAATTTTTTAAAAGTCACTGTTAGGGTTACCAGATTTAGAAAATAAAAATACAGGCTGCCCAGTTGAAGTCGAATTTCAGATAAATAGTGAATTGTTGTTATTAGGGTAAATGTGTTCCATACAATATTTGGGGCATGATACTAAAAAAAAAATTAGTTGTTTATGTCAAATTCAGTGTTGACTGGGCAGCCTGTATTTTTTTCTGGCAACCTTAGTTACTGGAAATGTTTCATTCCTCCTTTTTGGGTCACTTATGGGTTGAAAAAATAAAGTAGAGCAGAAATCATATGCTGTTCTGCAGACAATCTGGGACAAGCTCAGTTCGGGTTTAAGCTATTGAAAATAACTCAGGCTTAAAAGTGAGTAGTTAAGATTCATCACGTATTTCTTGAGTACCTCTGCTTGCTGGCTTAGTGGAAGGTGCCAAGGATACAAAGATGAGAAGGAGAAGTGGGGCAGGGGGACGGATCTGCATCATAGGATGTGGAACTTGCTGTGCCAGTAGTGTGTGTATGTGGTGGGGGTGGAGAGTGTCTACTGCAGGAGCTGGGGAGAGACACTGAATTCAACTGAGCAGCTCCAGTCAGGGAGTAAGAGGCCTAGGAGTTTTGACTGGGCTGGCCCTGAATAAGAGAGTGAGATCTTATCCTGGGAGAAAAGGAGGAAAGAAACCTCTGTGTTTATAGACAGTGGAGTGGAGCTGGAAGTTGAAGGATTTCACCTGATGGCCTCAGTTAGAGGACAGAGTGGCCTGCTGAGAATGAGGGAAATGAGAAGGGAATTCTAAAAGAAAGATTTTAAATAGTTTCCGATGGGAATGGAAGAGGAGGCTGAAAAGGGACAAGTGCACAGACTGGCAAATGGTACTTGGGCGAATGCATCTCAATGTATTTAAAGTAGCAATTGATCTGCTCCTTGACTCACACCTTAAGTGCAGCTTCATTCACTATTCTAACTACCATCCTGGTCTCCTCAGGTAAAAAGTCATCACAATGCTGGAATATATTATTTAAAGGTCTTATTATTTTTATATAAAAGTAGATATTTAAATATAATATTTGAGATGCTGATCAATATTCAATTGCCTCTGGCACAAATTCCTGAAATAAGGTAATCAGATATTTTGGTTTTAGCATATTTATTGCTTCAAATATGAAAAGACATTAAATTGTGATCATTTTCTGATTTGGTCCAGTGATGTATTTTTTAAATTTTTTTAATTTTTAAAAATTATTATGGGTATATAGTAGTTCTGTATCTTTATAAGGTACACATGATGTTTTGATACAAGCATACAATGTGAATTAATCAAATCAGGGTAATTTGGATATTTATCACCTCAGGTATTTATCATTTCTTTGTGTTAGGAACATTCCAATTCAATTCTTTTAGTTATTTTAAAATATACCCCAACTTATTGTTGATTATAGGCACTTTGTTGTGCTATCAAATATCGCTTGTTCTATTTAACTATCTAACTATATATTTGGTCCAGCTATCTTTAAGGAAGCAGATTCTGATGAGGAAAAGAATATTCATTTTACAGAAATAACACTGTGTGAAAATGACCATATGAATGTTCCCAATGCGACTAGCTAAAAAACAACAGCACACCACATTCATTTGTGTGTTTGAAGACCCAGCAGGTACTTTCACTATTGATCAGCACAGGAAATGTCCAGGAAAGTTGAAGACCAAACCAATGCAGTCCACGTAGAGAACAGTGAACAGTTACTCGTTTCTTGAAGATTCCCATTTGCAAAACTCCAGCAACTGTTGATAGAGTGCCATTCTTGATTGCACTTCTGTCAACAAAATCTGGTTATCTTTGGGACCATCTTTCAGAAGAGCCTGATATGTTCAAATATCCACTTTGTATTTTACAATAAGTTCTTAAGCTCATAAAAATTACCCTGTGCTAAACTGTATAATGAAGTAGTTCATTAGGGTCTATCAAATGATTGTCCCTCAAAATAGAGAAGAAAACAGTTCTATTTCAGGTATTTGTACTGTTCCTCTTTGCAGCATTTGCCAAACATGTTCTGCCTTCTAATTCTGATAGTATATGGAAAAAAGTGATGAAGGACATATTGATGTAGCTAAAATTTCAAGGCATTTAAACCATGGGTTTTATTTTTAACAAGGTTTCATGCAGATACGGCTTATTAAAGAAAGGCTCACTGCAGTAATCTCTAATGACAGTTTATGTAGACTATCACCCAGAGACAGCTTTAACTGAAATTGTGTGCTCAATTCACATTTTAAGTCCTCAGTAAATACTCTGAATTTAAAGATTCTGAAGACAGTATGTTCTTGCATCCTGGGAGCTTTTAACCTTCCAGCTCACTTATGCTGACCATGAGCAAGTCATATTTTACATCAGTTTCTGTGCTATAAAATGGCAGATATGCACATTAAAAAATACTGTGCCAATCCCAATTTCTGTATCTGTAAAATAAACTTTAAGTGTTGCTATAGTTCTAAGGATGAATAACTTTATTCTCAATGGAATTAGACAATTTGTATAATGTCTGTGTACTCTATATGGTTTTTTTAGATGCCATTGAAATAATTCACAATTCAATTTTTTGCTTTCTTGGTGCAAAGCAAGATGATTATGGTAAATGCCTAAGGTTCTTACATAGCTTTTAAATGTTAGTTTCCATTTTAATTATTGGTATTAGGACTTGGGTAATTAGAATGCTTGTTATAAGGGCTTATTTCAGCTGCTATAATTCTCCTTTCTATTTTTCCTTGTGCAGTAGTGGTGAAAACCTGCCGTATGTTTTGAAGGTTTCATTCATGATGAAACTAATTATTTATTTATCCCACAGCTGTTTTTTGGTTTAACAGATATCACCAGTGATATCATAAACTCTGTTCTCTAAATCTTTTTTACTTTACCAGTTGACATTATAAATATTTAAAATGTGACTCAATCTCTGGACTGAATTTACTGTACATTTCTTCCTTTTTCTTTTAAAAGAAGAAAGGAATATTCTACCCTTCAGAATTTGGAAGCCAGATTTTCTGAAGATTCTATATTCCAGTTGAACACATACATTTTAATTTCAGATTTTCTTTGGCTTTAGAATCCATTTAAATTAGCAAAAAAACTTTAAAATTGCTTTTAGTTAAGAAGTTTAATTGTAAATTCTCTTAAAATGGTAAACATTTATCAAAGATGTTTTAATTAAAATGCATATTATGTACATCATTAGTCATCTTTTTTAAAGCCTTGATTGAAATACCTCACATAGAATTTTGACATTCATATTCTGTCTCAGGTATAATATGTGTATAGTCCAATATGTGAACCCAACATGAAAATCAAGACTTACGAAACAGATGAATTGGGTTATAGTTTTTGTTTCACTAAAGAGTTCTATGCTGTACCAAAATTTCCTCTACTATTTCTTTAAATTTTAGATAACCTAGGGTATTTAAAATAGAGCCAGATTCATCAAATTTTTATATATATGTAATCTTTTGGGAACATATCATTCAACTAGCCTCTTGAGTAATCTTTGTGGGTGAAATGCAGAAATGAGGTCTGGGATGTGGTCTCATAGCTGAGTTGATCAGCTATATCCGAAGAATGATCATAGGTATGAAAGCCAACATAGAAGGTGGTTTCTGTTGGCCTACTTTAGAGCTCTTTACTTGACCATGACATTTCTCCAGTTTTATCAAGAACTCAGATATACTTAAATCATAATGCAAAGCTCAAAGTAATAGTGAATTTGGTTGACAATCAGGATTAAATTCGGTATCTCTTAGCTCAGAGCAAGGACTAAAACTAAGATAATATTTTAAAAGGATGGATGTGAGATTCATTTAGGTTCTAAAATTGGTTGCCAAGGACATGATGTGGAAGTCCTAGTTTACCAACAGTTTGGGTTTTAAAATATAGTATTAGTTCACTTGAGTGTTAGCTAACAGTACAGAAGAAATTAACCCTGTACTTTGGTTGGATTCATAGATGAATAGAGTCAAAATCAAAGAAGGTCAGAAATAAAAAAATGTAACACACTGGACAGAAAGTGATGAATTTGGGGCCACCTGTCAGGAAGAGAGAATGCCTTTACTGGGCAGGACATTGGCTTAGATGACCTTCAAACACCTCCTAAATCTGATCACGTAGTTTAAATTGAGCTCCTACGCACTTATACACGAATCTGCCAATGTCTAATTCTGCTTGGCAACATTAATATAATAGATAACTACTGTATATCATTTCCTTGATTTATAATGAATATATAACTTTATTCTTTCCACTTAATAGTTATTCCCTAGGTAATTAATCAATCATAACTTAAAATAAGTGCGTTTACTCTGTGACTACTACTAGGCTAAATTAAAGAGGCTATTTCTAGGTATTCTTTAATTATCTAAAATCATATTTGAAATTCTTAGTTCAAAATGATACATATTTCGAATAGCCATAAAATAGGCTTGTGTCCAAGTTCTAAGATAAAATTGTCTACCTAATCAAAGTAGATAAACATATATTCACTCTGAGTGTACTCTATGTATACCCTATTACTAGTCTGCATCGTGCTTTGGCTTTCGAAGGTATTTATTTGTAGTGTAAGTGGACACTTGTCATTCCTTTTAAACAATGCCGTCTGAACCCCTTTCCCATGTTGAGAGCTGTATTAGTCAAGGTTCTCCAGAGAAACAGAACCAATATGAAGGGATCTATTATGAGGAATTGGCTCACTCAATTATGGAAGCTGAAAAGTCCCACGATCAGCTGTCCGCCAACTGGAGACCCAGGAAAGCTAGTGGTAGAATTCCAGTCCAAGGGCAAGAAAAGACCAATGTCCCATCTCAGCAGGCAGGCAGGAAGGAGCAAAAAGGGGTGAATTCCTCCTTCCTCTGCCTTTTGGTTCTATTCAGGCCCTCAGTGGTTTGGATGATGTCCACCCACATTGGGGAAGGCCATCTACTTAATGAGTCCACCAATTCAAATGCTTATCTCCTCCAGAAACACCTTCACAGATGCACCCAGAAACAATGTTTAATCTGGCATCCCTTGGCCCAGTCAAGCTGACACACAAAATTAACTACCAGAGGGGCTCTCTTACATTATGAGACAAAGCCCCCTCCCCACTGTCAGAGCTGAAAGTGCCAGATGCTTCCTTTCCCAGACATCCTTGTACTGTAGGCCTGGGCCCATGACCCAGACTCTGCCCTAGTGCCAGAGGATCCAGTTGGCAATGCTCCTGCTGGAGGGGCAGTGGGGCCAGCTCCAGTCTGTGCCCAGTGGTGGCAGTAGAGGTGTCTTTACTGGGCCAGTTCTGTGTCATCATTTTAAGCATTGTTTTAGGCTACATAGCCTCCAAACCCAGTTCTCAAGCCCACCTGAGCGTGCTGTGGGTTCCTTCAGAACAAATTCCTATTCTGCTTAGATAGGCAAAGCTAGTTTCTGTTCCTTGCAATGATAAACCTTGACTGGTGCAGGGTGCAAGTCCTTGTCTACACAGGCAAATTAGTCCTTCACTAGGACCTATTGAGCACACAGCGCTCTGAAAGGTATTGTACAAAATGAAATGTTTATTCATTCTCTGAGCGTTTATGGAACAAAGCACCTTGCTTAGCATTGGACAGAAGGAGAGACATACAAAGCCAGTATTTTCAAACCAGTGCTATGGGGACAAGTGGGATGAAGTGGGGACACTACTGGCAAACTTGAGGTAGAAATGAATATAATTCTATGGATCTACTGATTTTAAATATTGATTAAGTATGGAGATGAAGAATTGGGATAAGAAAGGACATTTTTCAGGAAAATAAATATTGTGTTTCATCAATTCTAAGAAGCAAATTTTTAAAACATTTATGAAGTTAGGAAGCATTGTTAGAGTGTGTCATGTTTTAATTGTTACTTTTTTCTGCTCAACTCGTCTATCATATTTCACTGATTCTAAAGTGTCCTTGATATGCACAATTATTAATATATTTTGTACCACTAAGAAAAAAGCTCAGTGAGTAATTTATTTTTAAAATGACTATGCCTAACAGCAAACTGGTTGCTCTAGACTAGAAGATTCAAAAAAATTGTAAGAGAAATTAAGTCAGTCACAGAAATGATGTGGGTTCAATACCAAATTCCTTTTCATCGTTGTTTCATAGTTTCCCAAAGCTATTAAAGAGTAACAGATTGACCTCAAACTTATGTTATGAACACATCAGGTGCTAATCATCATATCTTGTAAAAAAAAAATGCCTAGGATACTTGCAGTGGTTCTCTATTTTATGGATGGCACCTTTTTTGGGGGGATAACTTTTTACTTGGAAAATGTTATGTTATATATATCCGAAAGTAGACAGGATAGTATAATGAATAGTATAGTATAATGATAGTATAATGAATCCTAATAGTTAAAATCATCCAACTCATAGCCAATGCTGTTTGATCCCTGACGCTACTCTCTATCCACTCATTTTATTTTGAAGCAAATCCCAGACACCATATCTTTCATTTGTAAATATTTCAGTATGTATCTTTAAAAGATAGTGACTTTTTAAAAATGTATTTTCTATATTTTATTATTATACCCCTAGGGAAAATAGCTATAATTTGTGGCGCTTTCTTTTGTAAACAAGTTTTTTATTTATCTTAATTAGGTTTTAAGTTGCTTTTGTCTTTGGATATTTTTAAAAAGAAAATTGAATTAGGTCTACTTCAGTGTCCACTGATTTCTTTTTATGAAATTTGTATGATTTTTACATGTCATATCACAGTCCTGCAATAATATCTATCTCGATTATTCATTCTGCAGCCTTCTTTTGAATATGTTCTCTAGCTGAGGATTTGTGAAAAGAATAGTCCTGCCATTTCCAATGCAGTCTTTAGAAAAGCCATATATGTACCTCTATTATTTTTGGTCCCAAATGGAGGATTCATAATTACTATATCAAATGATTTGGACATTCCTTTAGCTAATGAACATATATGACATTGAATCATGTCAACATTTGTGAATTCAAACTCTTCCACATTCCTATTTAATAAATATTTTCCATGCATCTTCCTCTCTGTCAAATCCTACACGCACATACAATGTGTATCCTGGTTGGATACTGTTCTAGAAGTAGCTTGGCTTATTTTGAATCTACTCACTTGTTGCAGGCAACTCTTTAATTTCTTAAGCCTTAGTTTCTTCATTTATTTTTAATTTTATTTGTTTTTTGAGATGTGATCTCCCTGCATTGCCCAGGCTGGAGTGCAGTGGCTGTTCATAGGCATGATCATCACAACACACTGTAGCCTCAAACTCCTGGGCTCAAGCAATCCTCCTGCCTCAGCCCCCTGGAACTACAGACATGCAACGCTGCACGGGGCCATTAACTCAAGAAGCACCCAGTGCCTCTGCCTGGGCTCAAAGCACTGCCCAATGGCATTGTTTTAAAATTTAAGTTTTGTTTATAGCAAAGTAAAAACGTGGTTTAAAACATCATAGTACTAGAAGACTTATAATGGGAAAACAGCAGTCCTCATGCTCTAATCTATTAATATCTCTACTCCAGATTTCTGTTTTTCAAGAACACCCACTTTAATTCTTTTAACTGTTTCCTCTGATGTGTTCCACTTTAATTGTAATTAACTGTTTATACTGCTATTTCTCAACGTATTAAAACTATCAGATCCACTGATTTTCTTCTATAGAAATGAAGATTTAACATTCGTACCTAACTCTTACACACAATAGTCTCCTTCCTCAGTTCTCCCAATATCACTGTTTTTGATTAAATAAATATGCAATGTTTATTTTGACAATGTAAATTTTATTTATAGCTTATTATATTTTTTATTTGTATAAATGTTTGTTTTCTCAAGAATTAGTAACTGAAGTGTTTCTATTTGCTTATTTTCTGTTATGCATATCACAAATTTTCCCCAACCAACAGAACTGTGAATACTTTCTCCATACATTTATATATGTCAAATAATGTGTCAGTTCCAGGTTTTTCGTGGAGATATCCTTTCTTAAGTCCTCTTGAACTCTGAACAGCTCAGATTGTTGTTAAGAGACTTCCATTCACTGTCATTCTAAGAAATTCTTTTACTTAGAATGTAAACTTGGAATATGTTCTCTAGCTGAGGATTTTACCTTTCTCCTATATGGGATTTTCTGATTCCTGGGTCTAATGTCTTTGTCATTCTCCACGTTCCTTTTTGTGGAATGCTTCCTTCCGGGGCTTCCAAAAGGGCATCCCTGGGAGGTACATGGAAGACTTGTATGTCCGAAATTGTCTTTATTCCCCCATCACGTTTAATATTTTGGCTAAATGCAGAAATCTGGATAAGAAAGAATTTGTGTGTGTGTGTGTTTCTGTGTTCCTACTGACAAATTGAATGCTCTGATTCTTGGTCCTTTCTGTGTGACCTGTTTGTTATTGTTCCCCCTCTGAAAAATTTTATTTGTAAAATCTCACTGTGATGTGCTCTGGTGAGAATCTTTTGTTACTCAAGGAGCTGGGTACCTTGTAGGTCCTTTTCATCTGGAGACTCACTGGTGCTCTTAAGTTCTTGGAGTTTCCTATGTTATTTCTTTGACAATTTCTTCACTGACATTTTCACTTTTCTTTCTCTATGGAATATCTGTTATTTAGATGTTAAACCTTTTTATCATGATTTTTCATCTTTTTGACAATTTATTCTGGCAGATTCCTTCAAATCTGAGAGATTTCTTCAACTTTGTCTTTCATTTCTGACATCTTTATAAAATTTCCAAGAACATTTCCTTATTCTTTTAATGTTCCTTTTTATTGATTCCTGTTTCCTATTTCCTGAGTGTAATATTTTTCTTATATCTATAAAAATTATTTATGATGTTTTGATAGTTTTCTTCTCTTTTCGTTATCTCTGTTTCTTCCACAGTCCCCTTTTTTCCCTCTTTCTTTGCTTTGGGCCTCTGCAATTCATGTTAGAAACTTCCCTTGATTGTCTGATAATCCTTGGTTATCTGTTCATATTTAATTTGGAGGCACTAAAATGCTCTCTATGCCCAGATGGGGCTTGTTGGCCATCTGCTTCACAGGAGCATTGGGGGCTAATGCTTCCTTGGGGAAGAGGTACATGTGTCTCTGGTTGGTTAGTTTCCTAAGAGGTAAATCCTCTACTATCCTATCTGAGGAGTAGTATGCTGGTTGCCTCTGTTTTGGGAGTTGAGCGGGAGAAGAAGGCTGGCAGGGATCTCACATTTACCCTGTAGACTTTTATGTAACCTCCTGTATTCAACATGGCAACCCAATCTCATTTTCCTGCATTGCCAAGTTCAGAGCCTCTCTAGCTCAACCTTTTTACAAGTAAATCTCACCTCCTTTTTTTCTTCTTTATTGAAGTATAATTCACATATCATGCCTTTACTCCATTTTAAGTGTACAATTAGATGATTATTAGTAAATTTACCAAGTTGTACAGCTATTCACATAAATCAGGTTTAGAGGATTTCCTTCCCCCTATTGAGACCCCCTAGGGATTTGGGGGGGTGGGGGAGTAGACCCACATCTGAGGGATGTGGTGAGCACTGTGGAGGGGAGGGGCATGCTTGAAATCTCACCTCCTTTGATAGACTGGAGAGGGGTTATTGTTACGACTCAGCTGGCTCTGTTGCCCTCTACCCAGTGAGGGCCAATATACTGAGACAGCAGGGGTTGCAGTGGAGAAAGAGCTTTATTTTGCAAGGCGAGGAGATGGGAGTAGTTTCTCCAATCCATCTCCCCGAGAATTTGGGGGCTAAAGTTTTTAAACGTGGATTGGCAAACAAAGGGCTAGGGAACTGGGTCTGCTGATTGGTGAGGGATGAACATTATAGGGTTGACACACAGAAATCATCTTCTCAGGTGGGAGATTTCCTGGGTAGGGGGTTTCAGAGTTGCTGGATCCATTCCCACGCCTATCCACGGGTCTGGTTGGCATCAGTAAGACCCCCCCCTGGAATGCAGAGTCTGAAAAATACCTCAAAGACCAGTCTTAGGATTTACAACAACAGCAATGTTATCTACATAAGTAGTGGGGGAAGGCACAAATCTCGGGTCCATCAGGGAGTATAGTGCCATTAAGCAGTAACCAGTTATAGCAGCAAGGAAGTTAGGGAACAATAGCGGGTTAACTTCTGGCTATATCTATACTTTTATAAAAATCAGACTTTGATTACTATTTATACCTTAAAGCTCTACATTACTTTGATATGGATGGTTTCATTATGCCTAATTTCAAAGGATGGAGAAGGAGACGTAGGCCCAAACTAATTCTGTGAAAACTTTCAACTAAGCCTCCTGTTTCGGCTTCACCCTTCGCTCCCATTTTTGGAGGAACTGGACACCTCTAACTCCTGAACATGACTGAGATTCTGTGCTCTGAATTGTATTGCCTCTGAGTCAGGTCCCCCACTGCAGGCTTAGTCTATTAGGCTGAGTTGGTTACCCCTTGTCCATCCCTTGCAGCTTCCAGAATTCTGCTGACATCTCGTGTGTACTTCTGCTGCCCTTATTCTTGTGGATTTGTGCCTTTTTGGTTTCTTTACTCTTATGTTGGTGGAATTTCATGTGTTTTATGTGTCATATATAAGTGGAAATGTGTGACACAAGTTTTAAGATGTTAATGGAAAAAGACCTAAGCTCTGTAAAATAATTTGAAGAGGTTTATTCCCAGCTGAATATGTGGCTGGCCCGGAGCACATGGCCTCAAGAGGTCCTGAGAAAATGTGCCCACAGTAGCTGTGTTACAGTTTGGTTTTATACATTCATGGAGACAAGAACTACCCTAAGTCAATACGTGGAGGACATACATTGGTGTGGCCCAAAAAGGTGGGACATCTCAAAGTGGGGAGGGGATTTGCAGGCTTTAGGTGGATTTAAAGATCTTCAATTTGTAATTGGTTAAAGAAATGAAGCTTTGTCTAAAGGATTGGAATGTTTTAACTTAAGATAAGGATGTCTGTTACTCATAGACAAGCCACCCTCCACTCAAGTGATCTGTAGAGTAAATTGATGGAATTAAAGACATAAAATAGTGTTAAGTACATCAGCAATAATGATTGTGAGACAGCTGCAAAACCAGGAGAACACTGGATCACAGAAGCCAAAAAAGAACCTTTCAAGAAGCAGCTTCACATGTATTAAAGGCCAAATAAGATAGGAAAGGAAAATGAGCCTTGGATTAGACCATGCTCTGCCTTCAACTGAGCATGTACTCACATACCCACCCTTTGTGTAGGTAAGGAGTGCTAATCATTCCTGAAATGTTTATGATCAGAGCTGTCTTTGTGTTAAAAGGAAGTTGTCTTGAGCCCCATGTGTGTGTGAGTGAGAATGTGTATGTGTGTATGTGTATGCATATTGGAGAGATTGTGATAGAGCTGTGGTCCCCAACTTTTTTGGCACCAGGGACTGGTTTCATGGAAGACAATTTTTCCACGGACCAGGGGTGGAGATGGGGGATGATTTGGGGATGATTCAAGTGCGTTACATTTATTGTGCACTTTATTTCCATTATTATTACATTGTAATATATAAAGAAATAATTATACAATTCACCATAATGCAGAATCAGTGAGAACTCTGAGCTTGTTTTCCTGCAACTAATGCTGCCACTGATCTGACAGGAGTTGGAGCCCAGGCAGTGATTCGAGCCATTGGGAGAGGCTGTAAATACAGATGAAGCCTTGCTGGCTCACACACCACTAACCTCCTGCTGTGCGGCATGGTTCCTAACAGCCCGTAGACCACAGACCCTCGGCCTGGGGCTTGGGGACCACAGTGACAGGGGAGGAGAACCAGGGCAGACTATGGAGTAAGGGATTGGGAGACTAAGGAGGACATGAATTGCTCTTATATAAACAGCCTATAATGTATTCTGGAATTACTTAACCTGACTTAACCCGAATAAAAATATTCCAGTCAAAGAATGATAATCCTATAGAGCAATTTGCTGCAGGCCATTAGTACTCTTTGTCACCAACCAATGAATTCTCCTGCAGAAACATTGTAGCCTGGAATCTGGAAATAAGTAGGCTTCAGTCTTACTATGTTTCATTGATTCTAAGGTGTTTTTTTTCCATATCACTGAAATCAGGATGCATCATAGTTTAATCAGCAGCATTTTATTTTTCATTAAGGACACTTAAAATAATGGTGCATTTTACCATTGATGGCACTGATGAAATATCATCGGAAAGAAAAAAATAATATTCACTCAGCAAACTTATATCAAACCATGTAAAATCATAGCTCTAAAGTGCATTAAAAGCTACGTTTTTGTTTGGTTTACTTTATGAATTGTTGGGGAAGCCCAGTCTAAATGGTCTCATAAGTGAATGCCTTTACCTCATCTGTGTGGTTAGGGTTAGTAGTTGCCTTAAGAGCAGGGTAACTGGCTTGCCTCCAAGTCCCTGGAAACACCCCAATTTGCTTTGACTTTTCTGTCAAATGTTTCTAGATAAATGCCTTCACTATGTTCTACTTATATGTGAGCAAAAATTTTGCCAAAAGCATCAGGTTATACTGGAAAAACTATCCATTTAATTTTTGTGCAAACATAAATTTACCATTCATTTATTTGGAAATTTAATTTTAAAACTAAAATATATAATTGAGAATATAAAAAGAATCTAGACTGAGTATTTTTGTGACAAAACAGATTAATAGTTATATTTTGAAATCTCCTTTTTTTGTTGATGAGAGACAAATTTCATCAATCCTGCCCATGTCTCACCACCTTTGCTGCCTCACTGAAAACAGTGCATGAGATGTAGGAAACTACAGTGAAAGCTGGAAAATCACTAGGGGACTTTGAAGCAAATCATAAATATATTTGCAGGCAACCCTGAATTCTGTGGCTGGCATGGACCTTCCTTGCTGTAAATCACAAAAATAATAAGTGTTTTATTCGTGAAGAAGGGGGGAAAACCCTTCTTTGTCATCGTTTTAATGAATGTCAGCAGAGTGTTTCTCAAGCTAATCACCAGAGAAGGAGGAAAGGAAAGTTCTGGAACATGGCCTTAGGGAGATCATTATTCACGAGCATTATACCTCTAATATGATATTCTGGATTGTATGTGTGAAATGTAAATGCATAATTTGAAAGATTTTTTATTCCTCCGTGATAGTAATTTTTCATATTGCTTCTTTTTCTTCTCATGTGCATACCTGTATAGAGTTAAAAATTTCATTTTATACATGCTTCGAATGCTCATAAATAGCCTTAGAAATTTTTCTTTTTCTTTTCTTTCCTTCCCTTCTCTTCCTCTTCTTTCCTTGCCCATTCCTTCTCTTCCTTCTCTTTTAATTTCTTGAAGTAAAGTCTTGCATTATATCCTTTGAACTCCTCATCTGTCTAGGTCTTCCTTGCACAGATACAGTGCTGCTTAGCATTTGACCAAATATGAAACAAGATGCAAACTTAACCCTTATCTGAATTTGCTAATTCAGACCTATTCAGATTAGATTCAACTAATCTGAATCTGAAAAATTGTCCATCTGATTTAAGAAAACTGACTTCCTTGTATTCTGGGCTCAGCCAGAGCCCAGCCCCTCTCGTGGCAGGGGGGCTTACCATCTACTCCTTAACCACAAACGCTCTGTGCGCTTGCCTCATGTGCCCTTACAGATGTGCTTCCTGGCAGGACGTCAGGCTTGTTTTGCAGAACTTTCTCTAATGTCTTGAAAACCATCCACAGACATGCATACGTGCAGAGCATGATAAAGAATTAATGGGAACTATGAGTTTAATTAATCACATCTTAAAACTACATTGGCTTCAGTTATCTGTTAGTTTGGGCCTTTTTCAGAATACAGTTGCCTTTCTAAGTAAATTTCAAATGTCTCACCTCCAAAAAATATCAAGTGAGATGATGGATATGTTAATTAGCTTGATTTAATTGCTCTACTTTATGTATGTATATCTATATATATCAAAACATCACATTGTACTCCATAAATGTAATACAATTATGATTTGTCAATTAAAAATAATATAAATGCAGAATAGTTGCCTTTCTCCTCTATTTTACCTTCACATAGACATAGCTATCACTGAAGAAGGGGTGGAAAAAGAGAAGCCTATATCTGTTTCTGCTAGATTCCCACGTCTCTTGATGGGCTGATTGAGGGATGTCACCATTATGATTTCAGTCAGACTCTAGAAGGGCCACAAGGACACACAGTTAGACAATTCATGAGGGAAACTGGAATTTGTCACATAGGTTAAAGAGAATTTACTTGTAGGTTTTTTTATTGTTGTTGGGAAATTTTCTTCATTACTTTTAGAAAAGATGTAAAGTGACATAGTTATAATAAAGACAGGGACAAGAGGTATTGAACCAAACTAGCCCCAGGCTTTCTTCTGATGCCCCAGTCAGCTTAGGATCAGTCTTATTTTTAGGAGAGGAAACTATAAAAATTATTATTTATGGATCTTATGGTTTAACATGTCATTGTTTTCTTTCTTCTTTCCCCTGGAATGAGACTAGCCCAAGCTGAGGAAATAATTCAGTGGCAAATATTTAGGCAGTGCTGATCTTGAGTTTATCATCTGCAGCGTCAACTTGTGTGTGCACTCCCTGCTCTCCACAACTTCATTGTTAAATGGAATGCTGTCTGTTCTGTTTTTTACTACTGCTAAAAAAATAAAAATAAAAATAAATTTTTAAAATTTGCCTAAACTCTCTTTTTAATCCAGAGGAAGAGAAGAATGGGTTTTCATCTTACTAATTCATCTAATTTCATCTTACTAATTACAGTGAATTGTATTTTGAAGGTGACATTTTTGATGGATTTTTTTTCTCCTCCTGGTGGTACAGCATGAAAAGAAAAAAACAATGACAACAAGAAGCAATTAGGGAAATCTAAAGGAAGATGGAATTTCTTTTGCTTTCCAATGAATTCAAGAAAACTCAGTCAAGTTAATATATATCTCCTAGATGATTTGGAATATTTTGCCAGCCACTAGATATATGTTTTATATATAGTAGAAAAAAAAAACAGATATTTTCACCTATAAAGGAACAGGTATGATGTGTTATGAAGACTAAAGCATTCAGAGATAGATGGAAAGAAAAATGAGTGAAAAATGCTGATTTGAAGACCCAGTCACACTGACCTACGACTCCCAGAATAGTTTAGGGAGACTGTAATCACTACATAGGTAGCAGTGTGGACCAGGAGCTTGAATTCATTGGATGTTCTAAACCCAAGGTAGTACTAGATTTATATTTTAGCGGGAAAGGATATTTTTTATTATTATTAAATAGTTATTTCAGCATTATATTAATACTGCCAGCAATTCATATCTCCTTGGACATATAGCCTCAATAAAGAATAATCTAAAACTCATAGTTTTTTGACTATGTTGTATAATTTCTTCCCACAAAATTTTCTTGTTTAGAAACTTCCAGATCTATAGTACATTTGCTTCAGGAAAAGAAAGAGGTTAATTTTCAGTGGCAGAGTAACTGTTTTTATTAAAGAGTCCTGTTGGTAGATCCCAGAGGAATACTGTTATGTTCTGAGGTGCAGGTGCGTCCTGGCTTTGATTATTCCCAGGTCTGCAGTTTAATTTGAACCGAATACAGTATGTATTCTCTTCACTCTTGTGTCAGTCCAGAATATTACCTCATGGTTTCCAGAAGCCACAAAGGAGAGTCATTAATAGCACCGCCTCAGGACCTGAGCAGCAAGAGTTTGCGTCTCTGCTACTCGGTCAGCCGTGTGACCTTGGAAGGTTCCTTACCTTCTATGTGTCTGAATTTCCTCAGCTGCAAAATGGAAATAATTATTATTTGCTTCATAAGATGACTGTTAAGACTAAGTGAGTTAATATAAGTAAAGCCCATAGAATATTGTCTGACACATTGTAAGCACTTTGTAAATATTAGCTGTTATTATTGTTAGTTTCACAAAACCTTAAGCTAATATTTAATTTTTTTAATTAAATTTTGTTTTTAAATGCATTCTATACAACATTCTTTTTTAAAAACTGGGATAATCCCAAATTAGATAGATTATATAAATGAAACAGTATTTACTTTGTGGCTTGTCTTTTATTTATGTATAAGCATTATGAGTCCACAAGTATTTAGGTTGTTGCAAGAGATACATAAAAGATATCTTTTTTCATCTCATGTAGGGGTTGCGATTTTAAAGAAAGGAGTTCTGTCCCCTCTAGTTGAGTCTCTCATTCATTCCCCGGGGTGATTAATAGATAGACTTCTAAGAGGTAGGGTTACCCCGTGGTACTATACAAAGAGCCTCAGGGGGCTTCTTGCTCAAAGGAAGCAGGACTGGTTCCTTGATGCCAGGCTACAGGATGAGTCTTTAGAAGTAGCAGACCACACTCCTTGCTGCTCCTTTCCTCCCAACTGGGGGAAAAAAAAAGACGTGAGGCAGATAACCCCACAGTTTAGCACTGAAGTATCAACTGATCTCTGGGGGTGTTTGATCTGGCAAGCGTGACCATTTGATCCTTCCCTTTGGGTGAGTTCAGGGTGATGTCCCCATACACAGAGAGAAATTACTACAGATGAGGTGAAAGAGTTAGGAAACCTAGGATTAAAATCATATTCTTTATCTTGGCTTAAAAAAGGATCTCCAGATTTTTTTTTCTTTCATTTGGGAGATTTGCAGTTTATTAGTGCTGTTATTCAATAACAGAGATTTAACATACAGCAGGTAATTGACGTCCGCTCTAGGTAAAAAAAAAAAAAAAAAAAAAAAAAAAAACCCTGTAGAGAGGGCGTGATCAGGAGGGACAGCACACGAAGCAGTTTTCATGGTCACCTGGATTCCTGTGAAGTAGATGTTATTAAAGTCAATGTCTGACCAAAAAAGGTTGAATTTTTTATGTGTAAATAATACATCAGTAAATCTAAATTAAACAAAATGGAAGGTTAATATCTGTATTTTTTTATTAATGAAATGGACATAAACCAAGCAAGTAACTTATGTTTAATCAGGGTGAAGTCAATAGGCTGCTGAATAAAAACACTGGGGATGTCTGTCATGGCCACCTTTTCGTTAGAGCAGATGGGAAGTGAACTTAAATTGTCCTTGTCCTCAGACCCTGCCTTGCCACTTCAGAAACGCTGACTCAGCTACAGAGGAGGCCTGGTACAAAGGAGCAGATGAACTCAGCACTGCTCGCGGAAAAACAACTCAAAGGGCATTTCGTTTCAGTATGGGCTCAGACGATCCTGCATTGCACACTGACTATGATTTGTTATAGCACAGATTGTCTAATTAACAGTAACTGGGACATTAATAATAACCTAGACCGAAAAAAAAAAATAAAGTAAGCAGTAACTTCTTGTTTTTCCTATGAAACATGTAACAAAGCTATTTAACAAACACTCAGTGAGCAATGAGTTAAATAGCATGTGCACAGGCTTTCTTCTGCCACCCAAAGCCTTTTTGGTGTTTCCTCTTTGGGGGACAGGTAATTAGATCTAATTGTTATCTTTGTTTCCTGTTTAGGGGGACAGATAATTAGAACTAATGGTTATTTTCCTTCGCTTCGCTTTTCCCGTCCATTCGGTCAATCCAGTTGATTCTACCTCCCACACATTTCCCACCTCTGTTCACTTCTCTCTTACCACTGCCATTGTCCCAGTTCGGGCCACATCAACTTGCCAGAATTTATTTTGACAGTCTCTTAAATCATTCTTCACTTGGAAAAATGATCTTTTACATTAGAGGAGGATATAATAAGAATAAATAGTAATACTAATGATGAGTACCATTCACCTAATGCATATCATATACCTGTAACTGAGCAGAGCACCCTATATGCTTTGGTTCATTTAATCCTTAGAACAACTCTATGAGGTAGTTATAATTACTCTCCCCATTTAGCCCTAGACTGGGTAAGCAACTTGTCTAAGGCTACCAGTTGGCTAGGAGTAGATCCCCTATGAACTCTCTGAAACTTGTAGTCTTTTTTTTTTTTTTTTTTGAGACAGAGTCTCAGTCTGTTGCCCGAGCTAAACTGCTGTGGCGTCAGCCTAGCTCACAGCAACCTCAAACTCCTGGGCTCAAGCGATTCTCCTGTCTCAGCCTCCCAAGTAGCTGGGACTACAGGCATGTGCCACCATGCCCGGCTAATTTTTTCTATGTATATTTTTTAGTTGGCCAATTAATTTCTATTTTTAGTAGAAACGGGTTCTCACTCTTGCTCAGGCTGATTTCGAACTCCTGACTTTGAGCGATCCGCCCTCCTCGGCCGCCCAGAGTGCTAGGATTACAGGCGTGAGCCACGGCGCCTGGCCTGAAACTTGTAGTCTTAACCTCTGTGCACACTCCCTTTCATATTTGCCAAATTTTCCCTTAAATAGTACGGCCCCCTCACAGCTTTTTAACAGCTGTTTTTGAACTTAAAAATATTGCCAGTTGCTTCCAGTTATTTTTGAGTTGTACTTCTTGTGGAAGGTTGAGGCTGCCAGAGTTAAGACCACTGGATATTTGGAAATCAGGATAGTTAATTTTATCATTCTTCATTTTAATTTTTCTTATAAATACTGTTCCTTAAGATATAGGAACAATACCCAAAATAGAGAGAAAAAAACTTAACCATTGAAGAGATTACTCATGAAACTAATGATTTCTTTGGCAAATGACTTAAAATGAAAGGTTAATTGTATAATTATAAAAATGAAAATCCAGAGCTACAGTCATCATCCATACGATGACCAAAAATTTTAATTTAATTTGGTTAGTGCCCACCCAACACTCAGATCACTGCGTTGCTATGTGGGCAGTTCAGTTGATAATGTTCTGGGTGCGTAGCCTGTTGTCTGCTTACCTCAGTAAGTAGAAATTTTTGATTTGAGATTTCCAGCCCCCTTGTTAATAAATATATCTAATTCCTTCCCACAGTTTACACTTATTTGACAAAGTCAAACTTGGAAGCAATTACTTGAGGACAGGTCGTACGCATCTGGATGGTCAACGCGGGCACAATGAAGCACTTCCTGAGGTAAGAGTTTATGGTTCCCTTATGAGCACTCTAGAGTGGAGAAACTTCCTTGCTGGATAGGGTAATATTACTGTTCACCATTTATGATCCTGTGACCAGGTCTCTTAGGATTCCATAGAATAGCATTGCATTTTGACTAAGAATAACTTGGTTACGAGGTTCCTCTGCCAGGTCTATCTGCATGTTGATGCTAAGAGAGAGTCCTTGTAGGTGACCAGAGAGCATGCGCACAAAAGCATGAGTTCTTTGGACAAACGTGATGCCACCTGTGTCTGCAGAATGGTGTGCTGCTGGCCTGCAAGTTGCGGTTTAAGCAATTAGCAGCCAATGAATCACTTAATACAGTTTGTATAAAATCAGTTTCCTGAAATAAGTAATTTTAAATATCCCTTAATTGTGATTTTGGTTGGCTGCCTTATCCATACAGGCATTTTTAAAAAAATTTTTTTTTTGGTCAAAGCATATATTCTAAGCTTCTGCTCTTTCTGCCTCAGTGATGTCTCTGAAGTGTGTATTAATTGTTAGTTCCCTGAAGATTATGCTGTACAAAGTATGTCATATGTTGGTGTTTTGGGTGATCTTGTTTTGTTTTGAAAGCCATTTGGTTGGAATTGTAGTTATAATTATTTCAAAAGTATTGATTGCCATTCACTCTTCTATTAATGAAATCCCCAGAGAAATTTTACATAATATTAAAATACGACAAAATAAAGTTAGTCTGGTCATGAATGTCAGAAAATGCAACACACTTTCTAGAAGATTAGGTTTCTTTTTTTCGGGACAGTGACCTACCTTTATTATACATTCTCATCTTTTGCTCAGGCTTGTTTTCTCTAGGCAAATAATTAAAGGACTTGCTTCTTTTAAGAAATTATTTGATTCTTTCCATGGCTGTAATTTAAGATTTTTTTCCCCAGTGGTTTTGGTTCCATCGTTGTTTCTGGAGCACCTAGATCAGTTTATATGGGCCTCACAGTGCTTTGGTGTGGCTACTGGTGTTTGCTGGATCTTAGAATTGTGAAAACCTCTCCAGAGGCCACTATTAAATCATTTACAAGCATCAGCATTTGTTTAATTATACAGAATACTTCCCAGCCTGTTTATCTCAGCTACACAAAAAAAAAAATAGTATTTGAAAAATCACAAGAACATTTGCCAGCTGAGTGTTTGACCTGATATGTTCTTGGTTGTCATGGTAATTAACTGATCTGTTTATACATTCATGAAAAATTGGTCTTTATGAATGCCTCCTGAATGTAAATGTGGTGTCTTTTAGCTGTAGAGCTATTTTAACAGAAAGCCGTAGAGTTAGAAGCAGCTTAGAAGTCAGGAGCTCCCTTTGTCAAAGGGAGTGATGGTGGTGGTGAGGTTTGTGCCAAGCCCTGTACTATTAAATTTCTTCTTCAAATGTCTCATTTGTGTTAGAAAAATCTGAGCAGCCATTTTAGGAGAAATTGTAGCTTATGTTGCTGCATTGCATAGGTACAACACTGTCTTTAGTAGAGATTGTGTTTTAAAATTAATTTGTGTATGATGATTTAGAACTGGTACAGTGAAAATCTACCACGTAATTTTGCACAGACTAGCACCAAAGATAACAGAACCAACACAGCCCTGTTAGTTGTGTGTTCTGATAACAAATTTTTCTCTTTTAACTTGGCACATATACTTTATAAATATCATTTGGCATTGATTATTTATGTGAAATTGAAGCTAGGGTAACAGATTACACATCAAGAAAGAAACTTGAGGATTTTCATTGACCATTGGTTTTGAAATAAGTAAATGGAAACTTCATCATTGCCTCTCCTTAGTCGATTATTGCTTTTAGCTTTAGTTTTGCTTTTTAGTGCTTTTTAATTATGGTATAATGTATGTGCATTCATTATGTGTTAATATTTATGAGATCTGGAAGGATAAGATGGCAAGAAGTAATAATCCTGTATTATAAACAATATCAGATTTAGATTGCTGTTTATTCCCTGTAGTCTATTCCCACAGATGTTGGACAATTTTGGCAATCTTTTCATTCAAACAAAGAGAAGGTTATGTAAACATAGCCTGAATAAATCAGGTGTTAATTCTTGAGTTCAGTAAATATATTATGAAGAATGAGGAGTTGACTTTCTCTGAGAAGAACTCAGCATTATTTAAAAACCCACAGAATGATTAATCTGTCAACTTCCAAGATGCTCTAGAATGAAATGCTCCATGCATGGGCAGCCCTAGAAGAAATCTTAAGAAACCAGGTTGTGAGA
Organism: Lepilemur ruficaudatus; assembly: GCA_963574885.1. Lineage (NCBI taxonomy): Eukaryota > Metazoa > Chordata > Mammalia > Primates > Lepilemuridae > Lepilemur > Lepilemur ruficaudatus. The sequence goes on from CAUYRT010023219.1 coordinate 63,554, forward strand.
AAGAATGGATTTTGATCTACATTTAAGATACATGATACCCAATTGCTACCATCAGATATATATTTATATTTATATATAAATAGTATAACTATTCAGAGCATAAAGGAATGGAGAAAATATTCACTGTGTATTAAAAATTACATGAGATATAAAAAAATAAATACCACTGGATTAGCACACCCAGCTAAAGGGTGTATTTAAAATTGACAATAGATATGAGATAGTGGCTATGTACCCCATAGTCATCCAGTCTGACTTTAGCCTTGAAAACATGGGATAAGAAAACATGGGATAAATGAATATGAAAATATGCTTACATGTGATCAGAAAAGGAAAGGGCACTTTTTGAGTCTCAAATAGAACTAAACTTAGAGTTTAGCTCTTATAATATATTTTATTCACTTTCATTCAATTGATGTATATAATACAGAAGACCTAAGATTTATACTGAAGATCTTTTCCCTTGCTAGGATTTAGTTATTGTGGTTATATTTTTTAAAGCCATCAGAACATTATTAATTTTGAAAATTTCTAATGAAGGGAATTTTTTAAGTCATCCCATATAAATAATTACTTCCAACTGTTCCAGCCTCACAATCTGTTTCTTGGCCATGGACCTCAGTGCATATTTTCCTTCCTCAGGCAGAAAAGAGGAAAGGAAAATATCTGCCAAGCTCAAACCTCTGTGGGAGAAACTGAGCAATACAGCAGACTTGTCCCTATGTCCTGGCTCTGAAGCAGTCAAGGGAAAAAAGTATTTTACTGGTGTGATTAGGTAAATAAAGGCTTACAATGAGCAAAAATAACTGTGAATTGGGTTAAGTCATTCATACTTGATTAACATCTTGGTCCACTGATTCATTTAGTAAGCATTGACTGCTAATAATGCTAGTATTTATACTACTTTTATTTTCTCTTTATAGCGATTGTAATAAAGTAGGACTTAACATTCCCATCTTACCAAGAAGGACAAGGAAGCTTAGCAAAGTGAAGTAACTTACCCAAAGGCACACAGATATTTGAATGGGAAGACTAAGATTTTAGTATTTTAAAGTAAGGATAGAGGGCACAGGAGGTGGAGAAGATGCTGCGGACAAAGCAAAGAAAATATGACCAGGGCCACAAACGCTCATGTTGGATATGGAGCCTGTTTAGGGTGAGTAGAAGATGAGTTGCAAAGACCAAGTTGAGGGCATTTCTTGGTCACTTTTGCAAGCGCAGCATAAAACAGCCCAGAAGCATCATAACATTTTCACCCTGGTTTAAAGTGGACGTCAAAGAGAAGGGGGGTCAGATGAAAAATCTTTTCCCCTTCCAACACATGTCTAGCCTTCTCTTAAAGCCAGAAATCTGGTCCAATCCCTGCACCTTACTAACCAGAAAGGAGAGACGCAAAGAAGCAAAGTAGCTCGTCCCAAGCCACACAGCTCATAGTGGCAAATTGGGACTAGACGCAACGTGTGACTTTCAGACTGCTTAGTCAGCCTTTCCATTCAGCACCAACCAACTCCCACTGCTTTTGAAGGGCAGAGGGAGTGTAGTTGTTCCAGAATTTTATTAACATTGCTCGAGGCACTAACTGAGCCTATGAGATGTAGAAGTTAGGTCCTGAAAAGGGGAAGGTTATGGCTTGTGCATCTAAATACCTCTCTCACTTAGTCATAGTTTCCTCTTTTTTAGGACACATATGCACGTATGTATGTATGTTTGCATGTGTATGTGTGTGTACATATATATAAAACACACATGGATATATATACACATATGCACAAATACATGCATATCTAAACACATACATATACTTTAAATTACTTTGTTCCCTGCATTAAAACAAACAAAAACTGTTTCCACACTCCTGTTAAAATATGTTAACCTGAATCTTCTTCTAGGCAATTTTCTGTAGGTGACCACTCCAGAGCCTGCCTGTTGCCTTCAAGCTGCCATCTGAGATCCTTTGGGAACTCGGTCACCTGCATCCCAACTCTCCTGCCCCTGGGCTCACCCTCAGCTTCTCAGGGCCAACTCTTTGTCCACTTCACTTTTGTTAAGCTCCTCCTGCAGAGCACGAGCAAGACAAATTTGAAAGCCGCGGGCACTCAACAAGTGTTGCTTTGAATTTCATTTATTCACTTATTGGAATTTTCACTTTTGTTCAGAAGTAAATGAGGCACGCTGATTTTCTAGGATGTCCTTGCTGTTCTTGTGGGATAATCAAGAGTTGGCTTTCCTGTCCAGTCTCAGAGGAAAGTACTTGCCTCTGCCTCCTTAACACCCCAGGCGTTTATCTTTTGTGGAATTATCACATTGTTTTTCAACCTTTTGTTTTTATTGTCATTTTTCTTATTAGATTATAAGTTCCTTGTGGACAGGGACGTCATGTCGCTTGCAGTGAAATTAAGTTTTTGACTCATGCTCACTTTTTCTACCTCCATAATCCCCACTCTTTTTTCTTCTATACTGTACAGCCGATCTCATTTTGTGCTTGTTCGGTTCCTTGAAGGAGTAAGTAAACTACCTTTCGATTATCATTTTTTGTTTATCTCCCAATTCATTGTAAATCTCTTTTCTTCAACTACTGTAGGTCTTTAACTCAGCATAAATTAATTTATTCACAATACTGAGAATATCCTCTTACCTGGTTGTTTAAAATGTTTTGAATTATGTGAAGGTAGTAAATCTATAATAATAACAGGCCCATTCCCTCTCCCCTATACAAGATTTTGAGGCCTATGTAATGGCTGATGGAGCATTAATGATACCCTTTGATGACTTTCCTTCATTTATATATTTATTTGAGTTTGGTTGTCTTTAAAATATTTTTATTTATCAGTAAAAGTTTATATTGGAGATTACATCTAAATACTTTTTCAACGTCAAACTATAATGCGTTTGCCACTTCCCCTCACAAATAAGACAAAAGAATGATCCAAAGAGCAAAACCCAAATCTTATTTTTAAAAATAAATCTTGTAAAATGTGTATATATTTAAGCTTTAAATTTTCTATTGAAATAATGTCATTAATAAATTAAGAGAAACCTGTGCCTCCTTTTCTTTGGAAGGAAAAAGGATAAACCATTTATTTATCTTAATTACCCCTCAATCAGCTATTGCTCTCTAAACCCTCAGACATAATCCCCTGGAATGTAAAGACTGCCCTTTGCTATAGCAATAGAATTTGGAATAATATCGACCTGTGATAGATATATACCCACCAATCCCCTTAATTTTTCCTTTTCAGAAGGCAGTGTGATCTCTTCAGCAAAAGAATGATGGAAAAGACCATGGGGCCCCACACTGCCTGGGCATAGGGGGCCTCTCCCCTCTCTGTGGGCGGAAATACTCTTGTTTTTCTAGAGGCCCACAGATGGTTGAAAGCTCATTATACAGATAGTCCCATTTACTAAGCTAAAGACCTGTTAATAAGTTAGTTCCCAACTGATTGCCATGCCTCTGATTAGGAACTTCAATGAAGCAACGAAATGAAATGCTGGAAACATTGAGGAACTTGCTCTTCCTTACGGCCATTTAGATGAAAAGTATTTCATTTGGGAAACTGTGGTTTGAACCAAGAACTATGATTATTTTTGTACGTATCTTTCCTCACCAATAGTGTACTTCTTATTTATTACAGGATTTCTTCAAGCAAGAATTAAGTTTCATTAGCACATTCATTGAAACTGTTCAAAATAAGCCACTTTTATTGTTCTAAAAGAAGACATCAGAGTCACAAATTTAAGATGATGGAGTAGTGTGGCTCTACAGGTACCCACACCCCCTCCCCCACAGGCAAGGGGCTACAGGGTTCTAGGTGCATCTGCTTATTTCGGAGGCCTCATCCCTGCAGAATGGATTCCTCTAACAAAGTGTCGCAAGACAGGAGCTTGCTTTTATTTGGTAGCTGAGATATGATCCATTTTGAATAATTTACATTGGGTGGCTACTCTGGTTCAAGCTTAGAGAATGAATGTTAAATAAATAAACGTGATCATAATTGCTTTATGGAAGAACACTGCTGTGAACTCAGCCATAAACATCACTCCACGGCATATTAATAAATAGCTGTAACAGAAAATACTGGAAATGGAACACGTGCAGTAGCTCTTACTATTGAATCAGATTCTCCCAGTGCTTAAGCAAGGCGTTCATCTTAGAAAGCTAAAGTAATTCTTTTTTGGAACACTATCAAAAAAACTGTGATTAAGAAAACAGAAACATACCCAAAAAACTGCTGCCTATGAAGGTAGTTATTAAAAAGAGGAAGTAGTGATCAGTATTTTCTCCTTCTAGTCTTGAAGATTTCATTGTTGTTCCTACAAAATCTAACAACTTTTCGGTAGTGAGTTGAGAATCTTCCATCCGAACAAAGAAAACTAAGTCTAGTGTTAGGGAGAAGAAAAGCAAATATTGCCCCAACTAAAACTAAGCTTATTGATTTGCTGATTCAGGCTGGGAGTGGGGCGAAGCAGCAGAGGTACAAACCCTTTGAGGATAGAGTTCAGATGGTGGAGAGGGTGTGGGATGGAAGGGTGGGATTAGAAAAAGCAAATGGGATCTGTCTCACAGGTACTTTTGAAATGCCTCCTCTTGAGGCATGCAGTCAGAAATATAATGGCATAAGACAAAAGAAATGAAAAGGAGGAAAGGGTACAAGGAATCCAAAAGTCCTTAAACTCAAATAAGGAACAGGCATACCTTTTCTTCCTTCCTTCCCTCCTCCCTTCCTTCCTAAACCAACCACTGATTAGCTCAAGAGCATTTACAGATCTGTTTCTTAATTTCTTCCCTTTCAGGGTATACGTGCCACACCAATTTAACATTCTGTCAAAATCTTTAATCTTTTGTATTGTTCTGCTTTTGATCCTCAGTAGTTTTTCCATAAACTTTATGATTTAGGGACTTAAATAGGTTGACATAATTTAAGAAGTGAGCACCTGGCAGTATCTGATGGTGAACAGCCATCCCGAGCTGCTCATATGGAGTTTTGCTGATCTGGTTCTTTCATGCGGAAGCAAGTTGGATGTTGCTTCTGTCGTTAAAATGGGGCTTCCAAAGTAAGGGGTAATCCAGGTGTTTCCATCTCCGACCATGCCTTGCCTGGACCAGGTTTATGACCTAAACACAAAATAAATTACATCTGTCAAAACATTGTTTGATCTGATTATCTGAATTTTTAAAAAGATAGTATCCAACATAGCAAACTGGACTTTTAATGAAATATTTGTGGACATATTGGCCCATTAGAAAAATAAGGAGAAAATTTAAAATATATCTTGGCTTAAAAACACTGTAAGTGTATCTTGAATAATAAATTGCATTATCAGTTTCTATTGGCCTATTATGAAAGGATAAGCAGTATATCGATGTCATTTCATGGTTGAAATAGGCATTCCTCTTTCCTGATTTGTGATATTGTTCATATGATTATGTGAGAGGGATGTGATACACTTCACAGAATGGTGAGCCCTAAGAAGCGATGCTTCATCCCTAACCCCACTGTGGATTCTACTGGGTTTCATGTCTTTGACAGTGTGAGCATCCTCAGGGGAGTTAGGGGAAAAAAAAAAAAAAGATAAAAGCAAACAGAATGTGATGTCTTTTCTTTCCTTTTATGTAAGTTTGTCTTGCTGCAAAACAGTAGTAGCACAGGCATTTTTCTCATATGCAGGGAGGCCAGTGGGAGAAATTACAGCTGGGCTGTAGGTCACTCTAATTGTGGACACCTCCTGCCACCTAGGATGACATATCTAGGTCTCAAGCCACGTTATTGTATAGTCCTACTAGAGAGGTCATGGGGAAAATTTTCTGTAGCTTAATTTAAGCTATAGTATGGTTGGTGCCTTGTAACTTAAGTAGGGAGAACACAAAGATACTCTATAAACAATCATCGGGACCCTCTTCTCTAGGAAGATTTAGTACTACAAGAATCGGACTATCATGTGGTTTCACCTGTGCTAGAATTCTGATGCAGACTCAAACGGTGGCTTCATTTTAGGTGTGAGCCCACACGTGAGGCCCACTTCACTGAAAATTGCATATGAAATAAATATCATGGAAAGCTTTTATCCTTGCCTTAATAATAGGAATAATGCCTCCGAGTAACTAATATCATTACCATTTGGCTGGGGACCAGTTAACAAAGATATTGCTCAATCATTTTTTCTGGCATAGCTATTCAGTATTTGGAAAATGAAGAACTTCCAAGAGAGCTTCCAAGAGAGCAAGTCGAGGTTTTATAGATCTTCTCACTTGTCTAATTAAAATGTTCCACTAAATTTATTTTTAGGACTTTTTTTTTTTTTTGGAAGCTGTTAACCTAAATCCTAACAGATCTTAGAACATATTTGACTAGAACAGTTGAATGTTAAGCTTTACAATATATAATAGTAAATCCATTTTTTGTCTTTCAGCACAATCTGGTTGATTTTGTACTGACTACACATAGAAATTTTATACGCACATTTGTAATGGCTTTTGGTGATCACTCTATACATTTTAATTTTTGCTATAACTTTCATTTTTTTCTTAAATGAAATAATATATATTTATTATAGAAAAATATACTTAATCAAAAAAGAAAATAAAAATTTTAATAATTTCATTATCTAGGGATACCACTGTTAACATTTTTGTTGTGTACCCTGCTTTATACATTACTATTAAAATGTTTTATTTTTAAAGGAAAAGTAAATAATTCCATACATATTCCTTTCTAACTTTTTTTACTTGATAAACGTATCACAGACACTTTCGTGTTATGAGACATCCTAGGACATCTAGGATATTTTATCGCCTGCAAAGTATTCCACTGTGTTATCTCAATGTAGCAGCTTGGTTGTTTGTGCTGTTTTTTTCCATTTCCTTTGCATTTATTATAAGATATAGACCTCATGCCTTTGTACCAAGTCAGCCTGTTAGAATTTTCATTTTTAACACAAGGCTGCTAAAGATATGGAACCAGAGCAATTTGAGCAAAGGAACACAACCAAGGTATTGGTTCATTTTCAGGGATGGATCACATTGTTGAGGCTATTAATTAACTACTACAATTTATCTGAATAATCATAGATCACCTTATTTAGAGCTGGAAGGAATTAGTGAACTTTTAAGCATAAAAAAACTCATCTTTTAGACATTGCACTAATAGGCCAGGAGTGGTGGCTCACACCTGTAATCCTTTGGGAGGCTGAGGCAGGAGGGTCGCTTAAGGACAGGAGTTCAAGATCAGCCTGAGCAACATAGTGAGACCTCATCTCTACAAAAAAATAGAAAAATCATTCAGATGTGGTAGCATGTGCTGAATAACCCCAGCTACTCAAGAAGCTGAGGCAGAAGGATCACTTGAGCTCAGAAGTTTGAGGTTACAGTGAGCTATCATGATTCCACTGCACTCTAGCCTGGGCAATAGAGCAAAATCTTGTCTTAAAAAAAAAAAGAAAGAAAGAAAGAAATTACCCTAATAGGAAGTAATATAAATAATTCTGCCTCCTAGGAATGCATAGTATGAAGCAAAGATAGGTCGATTATATAAGTTCCTGGATAAGGTCCTCTTTACCTCTAAAGCTTGAGTCATTTTGAGGCTCTGAATAGTGAATAGGCTCTGAATGAAGCAGTAGACACTCACATTGTAAAAATTAAAAGTCAGCATAAAAGACAGATTTACATGTGCCAGAGACACGTGAATAAGCACATGACTGGTGACAATATAGTTCATAGTTCGTTGATGTATTAATGGAGTGAGGTAGAGTGTGCAGTAAGGAAAACTTTCTTTAGCAATAGCCAAAAACAAACTTCTCAAGAGGTAGAGTTTTTGAAAAATTTAAATTAGAGAAAATTTTTACCTCTAAGAGATTCAAAGGCCAGCAGTGCTTGTTCAGTGAATTAATGAGGAGGCAAGTCCAAGGAGTGTTAGGATTGGTCAGCAGAAGAGGAAGGTGGCCACATAACCAAGTCCTCAAGGAGGACAACAGTGCCTAAGGGCTGGAAGTGAACAAGGGCAAGCTGCCAGGCTGTTTATGGAGACCAGAGGAGAGCACACTCTTCCTCCTCCATGTCTAAGGGAAAGGCGACTCCTAGAACACTAGCAGTGTTAAAGGACTGTGTGTTTCCAGGTACTGACTTATTTCCAAAATGTTTTTAGGCCAACATGGGAAAATAAAGGATTTCAATGATTCACCCTCAGTTTTTTGGAATATCACATTTACTAGAGTAGGGCGTTCTGGAGTTACTTGAAGTCATAGTAAGTTTAACTACTGCAAATAAGTAACACAGGATTAGAAACACACGCTTGCAAATCCAGAAGACTAATGGCTGATTTTCTTCTGGGCTTCTTTCCTTGCTGGTGGTGGCTGCTCTCTCTTCTCTTCCAGAGTTCTATTGGAAGGGTGCTGTCTTTTGTTTTTCACAGAATGTTGATCCAGGTATGCCTGTATTTTTACTGTAAATTTTTGTGGCGCTGCTTGAAATTTGTAATGCGGAAGCTCACCGGAAGATGTGAACTGCAACGGATCTGTTACAGTACCAAGCCTGGAGCTTCTAGAACCATGAAAATCGGTAAGCATGAAACCAAGACGTAAGTATAAAGCAGAGTTGGTGGGATTAAGGATGCAATGTTATATTTGTGTGGTGATTGTAAACCATTTGTAAAGAATAACTGTTTTTGTTACTGCTTTGACAGAAACATCACTAAAGGATTCCAAAAGTAAGGTAAGTAGAATTGTTTCTTTATTTTTCAGCAACTTTTCACTTGAAGGCTTACCTCTTTCATAAAAAGTAAAAATTTTAAGAAAAATATACCATGGGCTATGAAAACTAATGTAAACTTTCATCTGAAAGAATCATTTGCCCATTACAAACTACAGTACTTTTTACATGACAACAGCCACTGTATGTGAATTTCTAGGCAGATTTGTGAAGCACTTATTACTTTATTGTCAGATTAGCCTTTTTTGGTACATCTTCCAAAATCATAAAGTACATATTCCTTGAAATAGAAACAGTATTAACTCTGCAGTATTTCCTCCATATCCAAATCATTTAACATTATACTCAAGAGCTTCCAATAAAATCAAAGAAGCCACTATGCTAGCTTTCATAGCACAGAGAAAACCTGTTTTCTTTTTCAAGATTTTTTGCTTTTTAGAGACAGGGTCTCACTCTATCACCCAGGCAGGCTGGAGTGCAGTGGAGCGATCGTAGCTCACTCCTGCCCCAGCCTCCCAAGTAACTGAGACTATAGGTACGTGCCACCACACTGGGCTAATCTTTCTCTTTTTTTGTGGGGATGGAGGAGTGGAGATCTCACTATGTTGCCCAAGATGGTCTCAATCTCCTGACCTCCTACAATCCTCCCACCTCAGCCTCCCAAATTGCTGGGATTACAGGCACGAGCCACCACTCCCAGTCAAGATTCTTAATAATTTTATCTTATTGTTTAATTTTGGCATCCTTATAACTATCTCTCCCATGTGCCTCACTCTTTAATCAGAAACATAATGCCCATTAACAATGGAAACTATGTCTGGTGAGGAGAAGAAGATACAACATTTCAATCTAAGTATCTTGAAACAGAGGAAAATGGCAAAAACAAAAGAAAACCAAAACCCCCAAATGTTATGTATTTTGCTAATGAAGGTAATCAGGAAAATTGCACTACCCCAATCAGGAAATCACACTAGTCCAATTGTAAAAACATCAACTTTGTTGAAATTCAAGTACAGTAAATCAATTTTTGCTTTTAGCTTATATCTTCCTATAGAAGCTTAAATACTTAAAGCCTCTGTCACAGTACAGATCAAACCACTGGTGTTAATGAAAAGGAAACTGATTGAAACGTGTTTTCCAGCTGTTGCAGACTTCAGTGAGTGTTCACTTTGATGCTATTGAAAAAACTATAGAAGACATCATGGAACTGAAAAAAATTAACCCCGACATAAATCCACAGTAAGAATACGTTTCCTATGTCAGAAATATAACACAAATCACATGGCCACACATTTAGTGTTTCTCTCTTTCCCTCTCTCTTTCTCTTTCCTTCCTTCCCTAAAATAATCATGTGCAATGTTTTGACTTTCAGATGAAGAAATAAAGAAAAAAGGTGCCTTTTTCATGTTTGTAAATGACAGCAACTATATGCTTCTTTTGTAGTTTATGCTTGTGCTTCTGAGATGCAATGAATGTCAGAAATGTGATGGGTGCCCCTGTTAGTGAAAGATGAGATAAAGCAAGCCCATTCATCACTGATCACTCTGTTCAATGCCTGTGTTTTACATTAGCAGTAAATGTTCAAATTGTAAATGTGCCTGAGCTGATACTGCTCCATCTAGAATAGTCCTTCAGTTTGTTCATGAATATTCCTTCATGACAGGCTGATAATCTTGGAGACAGTTGCTACCTGCTTGTCAAGAAGACAGACGTGTGGGAGGGAGAGATGGTTTTTACATGAAGGCTTCAGAACTTTATAATTTATTCCTTTCATCTTGGAAATATTAAAATGCATTTGGCAATGTACGTGACTTTAAAATTAGCTTTATATTTTCCACTGGGTGCAGCAATTTTTCAGTAAAACTTCAGGCTAAGGATATTAGGTAGAATAAATTCCAAAGGCAGATATATTTAGAGACAGTTTTAGGTTGATAATAATAAAACTGCCTTTTAGATGTTCTTACCTGATAACTTCAGATGTTACCGCTGAGAACGGATTTTAATTACCAAAGACAGGGGCTGCAATTGAAGAGAATTTCAGAGCACACTATGCATAGGTTTATCTCTTGGAGGGATTTTAAGTACTAACTATCCAGGGGATCATTACAAAAACTCCATTTTCATCCGGTCTCAATACCATTCTTCTGCAGCCACTTTAGCTAATTAGCTGCCTTTCCCTTATTCAGCCATTAAAATTTGATTCACTTATGGGGTAAATGTCTTTTTGAAACCTGACATATATTTTATTCCTCTGGGAAAGTGGTAAGAAGGCAATTCATTATAAATTAGGTTGCACCAAAAATTTAAGACTGTAACTGGGCATGAGGGATGTATTAGTTTTATAATCATATTTAGAGATTAGATTAAATAGCAAATCTTTTCTATGTCTGTTCTATGAAAGCTATATAAGTTGCATTCAAAAGCATTTCTTTGTCATCCATTCTTTTGATTTCATTTGGAAAAAAGAAAAACCCTTATAGGTACCAGCTGGGCATCCCTAATCTGAAAATCCAAAATCCAAAATCTGAAATGCCTCAAGTGGAAAACTCCACACCTGACCTCATGTGATGGGTTGCATCTATTATTAAAAACATTGTATGAAATTACCTTCAAGCTATTTGTGTAAGGCATATATGAAACTTAAATGAATTTTGTATTTAGACTTGGGTCCCGTCCCCAAGATATCTCATTAGGTATATGCAAATATTCCAAAGTCCAAAACACTTCTGGTCCCAAGAATTTTAGATAAGGGATACTCAATCTGTAGTGTTTTTTGTTTTGTTTTCCATCTCAATGTGGATTCTAGTGCCCTTTTTCCCAGACTGACATTGACAAAATCTGATATAAAAAAAGTTAAACACTTTTCTGACAAAACATGGAAATAGGAGGTTAGGGATGGGGGAAACATTTTATAACTTACTAAACTATTACTACTATTAACCTCACTTTGTTTTAATTACATTTGTTAAAGTGCTGCTTATGGGGATGCTAAAAATTACTATGGAAAAAAATTTAATTGACTTTCCCTGTTCCTGCCTCTTTTATTTCTTCCATTCTCTCCTTTCCCTGGAAATTAACACTCCTCTCAGTCCCGCATTGATTTCCTGGGTGACCAGTGCCACTGTGCCCTTTGCCAAATTTAAGTATCTGATTTAGTTTTTGGTGATATGATAATAAGTAATATAAAGCGTATTTAATTGAACACACAATTTTATTAAAGATCTTTAATTTTATTAAAGATTAGTATTCCTAGGTTGTCTGACACTGCCTTCTGTGTTTGGAGTAGGTATACAATCCTAAGACCCATTGCCCTCAACTTTAGATTTAAATTTTGTGCATCTTATTTACCCCCCAAAAAGAAGATGGTGTCACTGTTGTGATTATAACCACCACCACTACAACAGAAATGCTCAAAGTCAGCGAGTGAACTAGGAACAGGAATATATTGGACAGTATCATATGAAATTGCCAATGTTTAATCATTTTTGAACCATAGAAAAGTACATGTCTGTAAATAATTTAACAAGAATAAACATGAAGTACTACCTTTAGATTTATTGATAATACATAGTTTATATTAAAAAAGGATCTTGTGATTAGTCACTGTTTAATAAACCTGTAATATTATTCAACTTCGTAAAAAGATTCTATCTTACCTTATAGGTTGTAGGAAAGCAAAAAGTTTCTGATCACAGCAAGTAATGATTCTCTGTGTGTTATGACTGCCAGACTGTTCTAGTGATGTGTTTTAAGGGGGCTGTTAATCAAATAATGTACATTCAGAGGAGGCTGAGCAAGATTGTGAAGCATGTCCCATGAGAGAGAATTGAAGGAATAGGGAATTTTTTTAACTCTAGAGAAGAGACTAGAAGAAAGAATCACTATCTTAAAATAAGTAGGCATGGCTGGGGGAAGGTGGAAATAAATTTGCTTAGAGGACAGAATTTGAACTATTTGGTAATAAGAAAAGCAGATTTTCTTTCAGCATAAGAAAAAGTGTTCAGACAACTAGAGTGGTCGGAATGTAGTGGGAAATCTTGTAAAGTTGTGACATTTCTCTTGACACCGCCTCATCTGTCAGGGGTACTCCCACATGTAGAGGTATTTTTGTTGTTGTTATTTTGTTTCATTTCATTTCATTTTGGAAATTTTGTTACCTTGAAGCCCCTGAGGACTATTTTTCTTGCCCTCTCTTACACACCTTTCTAGAGTGATTCTGATATACCCACCTCAGAGGGCTAAACGATCCCTAAGAACCCATTGTCACCTATATTTTCTACATCTTGCTTTCAAGTCACTCGCATAAAGAGATACCTTGTTTTTTAAGCCACCCTGTTGCAACTTAGCTTAAGAAAAAGCCAGAATTCAAGATGAATTTTAGCCAGGTTGTACACCTGTCCATGTGTGGCTTCAGAATAATTGGGCCTCTATTAAATAGATCACATTTGAGCAATTTCCTAGATATTATATTAATATGAAAAGTTCTATCATACAAATGTCAAGCGAACAAATGTCAGAAGTACATGTTTTGTTCGTCCTCACGTGTGTTTCTTCTCATTTCGAACACCTTAGGCTGGGCATCTCTCTTCAGGCTTGCCTTCTGCAAATCATTGGGTACAGAAACCTTATTGCTGATGTGGAAAAACTGCGCAGAGAGCCCTACGATTCTGATAACCCGCAACATGAAGAAATGCTTCTGAAGGTTAGTCCTTGAACGTACTTCAGTCCTTGGCTTATGACAGCTAACATTTGCCAAGCACCTGCCATGTGCCAGGCACTAATCTGGACATTGGGAGGACAAAGATGAATCAGACACAGGCACCGTACCTGGTTGGTAAGGCCGAGTTTTCCTGCTGATTGAGATGCTGGAGGTAAATTTTTCATTCATGCAAAAAGTTAAGTTTCAAGATAGTTTTCTTTTGGAATCTGAGAAAGCATCCGAGGTGATCTCTGTGGGCTCTCACATTTGGCTCAAGTTTAAATTGTTTAACATGTGTTGAAAGCCAATAGGAGAAATAGCATTTGTCAAAGAGTGACCTGGGATTTTCATTTATGACTTTTAATACACATCAAAGAAGATAAAGTTGGTTTCTGCTTCACCAATAGCCCTCTTGGGAAATTACCCAAGATCTTCATGCTGATTATTTATTCATGTACCTTGGAGTGTAATAGAAGAGGAGGTAAAGGATTATATTTGGCATATTAGAGCTGTTGGAAAAATAGTGTGAAGTTATAAATACTTCTGGCTGTCAAAGCCAAATCTTAAAAATTTTATAGGATCTGATGGTGTATTATGAAACATCAATATAACCTTTCCTTGAAACACTAAATTATGAGTTAAAGAAACTAAGACCAAAAAACAAAATTAAGACCAATCTTTAGAACTGTATATTTATCTGAAGTGTTTTATAAATTCAATTCTGAAAATAGATGCTTTTGAGAATTAGAGTGCTTCCTTATCCTTTCCTGGAATTCAAAAAGGCAGTAACAAAATTGGAAGAAAAAATTTGTTTAGCTGCCTTAATTTTATTTTAGTGAAAAATGTCAACAGAAGACAATTTTAAAAAATGTATCCTGTTGTGTTTTTGTGTTAAGGAGTATATGTTTTTGTGTATGTAAGTATTTAAGTGGATGACTCATTTGTCTCTGCTAATTAGTGCTGGATCTGATGTGAATCATTAAAAATTAAAGAAGCCTCATTCTTGGCAATAGTTTTTCTTCTTCCCTTTCTCCCCTGCTGAATTTTAGCTAACCTACTGGCTGAGTTTCATCTCCTTTTATTGCCTTTTTTTTCTTGACCATTTTCTGATGGAGGTAGTGAGTTCAACACAATCACCAACTGATGGGAAATAAGAAGTGAATTAAAGAAAAAAGAGGCCCAGTGTAGTGGCACACACCTGTAATCCCAGCTACCTTGGAGGCTAGAGCAGGAGGATCATTTGAAGCCAGGAATTTGAGACTAGACTGGACAACACAGAGAGATCCCATCGCTGCAAAAATTTGGTGGCACACGCCTATAGTCTCAGCTACTTGGGAGGCTGAGGCAGGAGGATCACTTGAGCCCAGGAAAATCACTTGAACTCAGGAGTTGGAGGCTGCAGTAAGCTGTGATCATACCACTGTACTCCAGCCTGAGCAACAGTGTGAGACCTCATCTCTAAAAAACAAAACAAAACCAAAAGTAAAGAAGTGGTATAACTAATAGACTGATCAGAAGCACCTGAACAATTCATTAGATTAGCTGAGGTGCCATCAGAATCAATGACATTCAGGTGCCTGGCTGTTGTGTATGTGTGCTGGCACATAGTAGGTTTTCAATAAATATGGGGAAATGCATGAATGTAGTTCACTAGCTACCTGTCAAGAACTTTTATGATATGACTTTTATCTGTGGTTATGGTTTGATTATGTATGTTTTATCATTTTGATTGTCACACCTATATGAGGCAGGCAGGGTAATGATTGTTATCTTTATTTTAGAGGCGAGAAAAGTACAAGTATTTTAGCTCAGGCTCTGCTTCATACCTCTAGTAAATTATAAAGCCAGGACTGTCCACTACTATATTAGGCACTTTGAGAAAAGGCATCTTGTCTGCCCTCAAGTGGCTTGCAATCTAATTGGGACACATTCTGCATCTACAAAAATCATTAAGCCCCAGGAGTATCTCTCAAAAGTTTTTCATGCCCACTGCGTTATTCTAACCACACCTCCAACTTGACCTGTTACAGCCCATTACACTAATCATCAGATTCTTGCCTTCCATCTTCTAAAATACTGCTAAAGGGATTTTTCTAAAACACAGGTCTAGTCGTGTTATTCCCTAGATTAAAAACTTCAAGGCTCCCTATGTCCTACAGTAGAAAGCCTATGCACTGTAGCGTGGTATTTTGGAGCCTTTCCAATGTATTTCTCGAAGCTGCATCTCCTATATCCCCATTACATACAAAACATTTCTGTCACACTCTGCCATTCACTGTGACCCAGAATAGGCCGTGCCATCCACATGCCCAGAAATCTGCTCATGCTGTTCCCTCTGTTACCCGTTATTCTCACAGCAGAAGCCGGTTCATTTTTTAAATCCTTACTCACTGAATTTTGGAATCTCCTTTAGCCCCCTCAAGCAAACTTAGGAGTGGAGAAACATCAATATAACCTTTCCTTGAAACACTAAATTTCGCCTCTTCAGTTTATTCAAATTGCAAGTATGATAATAATAAAATCAGTAACAGTAAAACATTCACTGAGAGTTTATTATTACAGTAAGTGCTAATCATTACAGTAACTGTTTTACAGCATTATTTCATTTCATTGTCACCATACATACCCTTATGATGATATACTGGTATTATCCCCCCCCCCTCTTTTTTTGAGATAGGGTCTTGCTTTGTTTCCCAGGCTAGAGTGCAGTGGCATCATTATAGCTCACTGCAACCTCCAACTCCTGGGCTCAAGCAATCCTCCTGCCTCAGCCTCCTGAGTAGCTGGGACTATAGACACGTGCCACCATGCCTGGCTAATTTTTCTATTTTTAGTAGAGATGGAGTCTTGCTCTTGCTCAAGCTGATATTGAATTCCTGACTTCAAGTGATCCTCCTGCCTTGGCCTTCCATAGTGCTAGGATTATAGGCATGAGCCAGGGTTCCCTGCCAGAAAGGACTCTTAACCACTGCACTATGTCTTGAGAGAGAAACCATGTCTTGCTCACATGTGTATTTCCAGGCTGACCCATGGTTTGTGTTTAACTGCCTGAGCTTAGACTTCATGTTTAAAATGGGTAATAATACTCTATAAATGAAGTTACCTATTTCACAAAATTGTTTAGAGCAAGAGTCAGCAAGCAAAGGCCTGTGAGCCAAATTTGGCCTGCCACTCGCTTCTTTGTAAGTAATATTTGATTATAACACAGCCATACACATTCATTTATGTATAGTCAATGATGTCCTACTACTGATAGGACTAATGTCCTACTACAAAGGCAAAGTTAAGCAGTTACAACAGAGACCATATGGCTCACAAGGCCTAAATATTTATCAGCTGGTCCTTTACAAAGTGTGCTGACCCCTGGTTTATCAGCTCAGTTAATCTACAGTATTGCCGCATTGTTTAAGTGCTTTGCTCTGTAAGTGTAGGAGAGCATTATCAGTGTTACTAGAGTCCTAAAGTATAAAACAAATCTGGATCTTATGATTATTTGAGCATAGGCTGGGATGAAAAATTGAATAATATTACTATATTCATATTGTACTGTGCATATGAATTATTCCAAACAGACATTTCTATTAAAAGTATTTTGACCAAATTAATAACGAAGGCAAAATTTTCAGTGGATTCATGCACTTAATAGAAAACATAACTCAGAATTAAAAGGCTCTCTCCTGATGGGAAGAGACAATGATTTGGTTTCCTTGGTGAGAAGCTGCTTCTCCTTGAACTCTCTGGCTTGAGAGTGGACGAACGGCTTTGCCCTTTCTGTCCTGAAGCAGACCCAAGACTAGATGGAGGTTATTCAAATAAATCTGCATAAAGACTCAGTTCTAAGAGAAGAGAGGTCAGCAGAGAACACAGACCATGATGGATGCTGGTCTGACTCAGAGTGCAGCCTCCACATCTGAAGCTTGTCCACTGCCACAAGAATCACTCTTCCGAGCTTCTGGTCCCCTGCACTTGGCAGGTGGCTTTGTAGTAATTTCTCCCAGTAGCACAGTCTTAGGTGACTGGATTCCTTGGAGCCGCCATCAGAGGCCCACACCTTAGCTCAGACTTAAAGTTAGCTTCCTAGCGCAAGAAATAACCTCACCCTTCAGAGCACCCTGCCTTATTTTTTCAAGGAAGAGCCTATCAGAAAAGAATCAAAATGGCTCAAGGTGCTGTTGTTTTTTTTACAGGAAATATACACATAGTTGTACTTCATAAAAGTATTTTAGCATAATGGCCTTTCATCTTCCAAAATAGGATTAACAACTTAATTGAGAATACTTTTTAGCCATTTAGTCTAGTCTGTTATGATCTGTGAAATTATTTAAATGAAATTTCTTTCAAAGCACTTTATTATTTGAACTTTTTACTCTCCCAAACTAAGCATTCACCTGATGGTCAGGTTCATGACCTACAATGAAATGCCTGCTTTTGCCATTTTGCTCCACTCACGTGATGAAACCAGATAATTTTTAATTGTGCAGGGACCTGAGATTACTTCAAATTATTAATCAAATGAATGTGATAAGCTTTACATTTTGTTTCCTTTCTTTCCCTCTATTGTGGCCATAACCAAGTCAGTTGCTAAAGGATTTTTTAAAAGAGACCTTTTCTTGATGATGATTACTTGGTCTCTCATAATCTCGTCTCTTCTAATGAATGCAGACATTTTCTGTTTTGATGAATGCAGAGCCGTGGCACATTCTTGTATGGATTACATAAAAAGAGATTTTGTATGCCCATGTTTGATATTTTGCTTTCAAGCACGATAGATTTACTTTCTTTCCTCTGAAGCTTTTCTCTCTCTCTCTTTAGGTAAATTGAATTTACCTATAATGGCACTAACATAAAATATAAAATATTGTATATTGTGAGTAAGAAGTGATTTTTTAGATTAGTGTCTAAAATAACATTAGTGAAATGAATTATAGCTTTTTATTTGTTAGTATTTTCTGTCACTGAATATTATGTTTTATACTATATCAGATATGTGACAATTCAATATAAAGCAAGATATTTGAATATTTAAGCTTTAAAATCCATGTAATATAGAATGAGCAATTCAGAAATTCCACTATTTCTGCATTACTAATAAGTATAACAATATTAACAATAGTAAGGAAATTTTACATTTGTGTTTATACCCTATTAAAGAAGATATAATGTCCAATATTAATAGTCTAAAAGCAGATTTGCTCTCATGCCCATCTCTGTCAGAACTGAGTTTGAGCATTTCATATTTATACAACTGTGGGTCTCAATCTCTCTCTCTGTGCTGAATCTTTCTACAGAAAACTTAGAAGAGTATAACTAGTTTATTAAGCAGTCAAGAGCATAAAGTTTATATTTGTCCATTAATATATAATTGATTTTAATTGAGATTCTTTTAGGTAACTCTAAAAGATGATAATATATTTTGAGGTTTATTCCTGAACATTATTAACATTTCTTTCTCCACCTGCATGATGATGTTTACTCTCGCTCCTGTCATAGGCGAGACCTAAGAAATGGAACTCAAGTCAGTCTGCTTTTCTTTTTGTTAACAGTGATGCTAGAAGTTTTGATAAAATGTTAGAAAAGCATTTTTTGAGGATTTGAATAATGGGTGGCCTCAAAATTTTTCCTGTTCTCCCCTTCCCTCTATACTCTTAAATATTTTTGAAAGCACCAAACAGCTGTTTTGTGGGAGATTATCTTTCTATCCATCTATCTATCTATCTATCTATCTATCTCATTTCCAATTAAAAATTAAAACAGAAAGATATAAAACACTAAAATATTAAATACACCTTCCATTGCTTTCAGAGCAAACAGTGACACCATGACATGTCACGCAGCCTCCGGAAAATTCCACTATGCACTCATGAGAAGATAAGAGTGAAAAGGCAAATAACCTCTTATTTTATTATGAAATAGTTTTTTGGGTTTTGGCTTTTTTCCCCTCTCAGACCATCTGAAAAGGTCTTGGGTACCTCCAAGCAGTCTTCAGACCATACTTTGAGAACTGCTGTCAGAGATAATTGAAAGATGATCACATCTTTAATTGTAATGTATTTGCATATATTCAAAGCTTTGCAAAGCTCCTCCTAATAAAGTAGTTCACAAAATCTGAACCAACAGGAAATGGTATTTGTATGCATATATCAACAAGGTAATTCTCTTTTTTGTCTCCAGTTATGGAAATTCTTGAAGCCGGATACTCCACTGGAATCTCGGATTTCTAAGCAGTGGTGTGAAATTGGTTTCCAAGGTGATGATCCTAAAACAGACTTTCGAGGAATGGGACTTCTGGGACTGTACAATTTGCAGTAAGTAAAATGAAGCATAGTTGAGCGTTAACATGATGTTCCTCATATTGAAATGACAAAGTTGAGTTATTCATTAGTTTCAAAAGCCACTTCCCAGAGGATCCAAGAAAGCATTCAAATCCCGAGAGGTAACTCAGGTTCATAAAATTTTAAAAGCTTCTACCACTTTTTTTCTATTTCAACAGACTTCATGGATTCTTAAAGCAAATCTCAAATATGTTTTTTAAAAATTTTTACTATGAAAAATTTCAAACATATAAGAAAACAGAGGGAAGATTGTAAAGAACCTCCTCATATTGATCACCCAGATTCAGTAACTGTCAAGGTTTTGAAATTCTTGCAACATTTTTTTTTGGCAGAAGAGTGTTAATTAAAATCCTACACTTTCATGTCACCCCTCATATTTCAATACATAGTTCTTAAAAAATCAATATTATTTACATTAATCACAATGCCATTTTCACACCTAACAAAATTAACAGTGATTTCTTAGTGTCATCTACATCCAGCCCATATTCAAATTTCCCAGTTCTCTCAAAAATATCTTTTTACAGCTGTTTTGTTCTAATACAGTTCCATATAAGATCTACATACAGCACTTAGATAATATATCCCTTGGGTCATTTTTAATTAAAGCAGTCTCTGCCCCTCTGTCCCCTCCTTCCTCCCCCTGCCACCTGGTGTCATTAACTTGTAGACAATTCCAGGTCAGTTGTCCTGTAAAATGTCCCAAGGTCTGGATTTGTCTGTTTGCCCTCATACCCATTCCCTGTATTCCCTGGAAAATTGGAGGTATTCGGAAAGGCTTGAAGGGATTCAATGTGACATCACAGCGGGAGGTCTACTATGTCCTACCACTCGCAGCTTTGTGCTAAGATGGATCAGAAGGACCACAGCCTGATGGCGCCATTGTAAAATCCCCCATCAGCCTTTCCTCCTTCCATGATCTTTACTGAACCAATTAATTGTTCACAAAGTGCTTTTCTAACTCTGTTTTTCTTCCCATAATTATTGGCTGGAATTCTGTAAAGACTAAGTTTCCTTTATCAACTATAGTTATTTGTTTCTCTAAAATGCTAGCAAGAGAAGTGCTCAAGTTTTCTATCTGGTTGCCAGTTCGCAGAGTAAGGAGTTGGTGTCCTAGTTCCCTTGTTAGTGATCAAAAAATATTTTTTGCTTTATCTGTTTTTAAATACTGTTTAGTTCCTGCATTTTATATGTTTATTATGATGCAACCAATTGTGCCCATTATTTTTTTCATGCTTAAATTCAGCTATTTATAGTCATTTTTTGACCCAAAAGGAATCCTGTCCCAGCTATGTCCTTTAACACTACCCTATTAGTGAAGGTGATGACGTATTTTTAAAAGAAATTAAGCCTTACTCAGTCATTTCTGGTGACACCCAATTCCCCACCCCCATCTTCCCTTTGTTTTAAATTTAAGAAGTTTAATAATTACCCATTCTTTTATAGAATGTTTTAAGTGCTACATTATCTTGTAATGTGAATGAATGGAAAGTAAATCTTAATGACAAAGATGGCGTTAAAATAAGTGCATAAGTGCTGCCGTTTTAAATAACTGGAACTGGGACAATTGGCCTCCCATTTAGGAAAAAAAAAATTAAATCTCTATCCCATCTCAGCTCACAAGTTGAAAGTCAAAAGCTTTCCAGTTTTTAGGAGAAAATCTTTAAGATGTCAGAGTAAGAAGGGATCTCTTAAAGATACAAACAGAAAAAGCGGCAAGGGAAAAAGAAGAATCAGTAAATTTCTCACATTAAAATTGAAAACTTGTGTAAGATAAGCCACCATAAACAAAGTGAAACGAGACAGGACTGACAGTCACATAAATGAAAACGGATCTACATTCAGTATGTTATTCTCTATAAGGTCATTTGTCTTTATTCGAGGACATTTTCAGATATATTGAAGCAAGAAAGATGAACAGAGGAGACATAAAAGAGGAAACCCAGACGACCAACAAAAGTATGAAAAGAGACTCAGTTTCATTAACCATTGTAGACATGTGCATTAAAATTGCTGACTTTGGTTTGACATTTTCTGAGAGGAAATTCGAGAGTTTGTTTTACCCTTTAGACTTATGCAGGAAATATGCACACATCAAATTAAATAACACATGCTATAGTTTTCTAATTGTCTCTATGAAGCACTTTTTATGAATTATTTTTGAGAGTATGTGGCTTTTTGTACTTATTAGAAAACTTCACTACCCCTTTCCCCCAGAATAGAATTTTTTTAAACATATTTAAGTTCCATAAGATATTTTCATTCATCCAGTGTTCAAATACCCAGTGAATATTCTCCAAGAAAAATGCATTTGGAAAACATCCTCTCTCATCTCCTGAGTCTCTCCCCGCTCTGCCCTTTGGCTGTCATGGCCCCACCACGTGGCATCATCCAGGCCCCCACCTTCCGAGGGCCTTCCAATGCTGAGCTGTCCCGCCCGCTCACCTGTAACCCTGCTTAGTGATAGCGTCCTTGGCTCTCTGGGGAATGGTAAAGCTCATAATTTTCAAGTCTACTGGATACATTTCTCAATCTATGTGGCTTTCACAACTACCCTACCATGTCATTATATTTGGAAAATTCTATTATGAAAAATAGAATTCTCTCGTTCTCTGAAGGAGCTGAAACAAGTGATAATCTTCTGCTGGTATCCATCTCTGAGTCCAGAGTGGCCTCAAATTGGATTAAAATGAATATATTCAGCAGGGATGGAGTTATGATTTTCTTTCCCTCCGACTGCAGGTATTTTGCGGAAAGGGATGCTACAGCAGCTCAGCAGGTCCTCTCTGACTCTCTTCATCCAAAATGCAGGTAATTGTTGAAAATAAAAGATAGATTAGGCTTTACAGATTAGGTAAAATTAACTTCATCTTCTAATGGATCTGTTGAGATTCTCCAGAAAGTCAACTCGCCAGAAGTGAGGCTTAAAGCTCTTTCAGACAAGCCCTTGTGATAGATGCTGAAGAGGAAGGTTAAAACTTCAGGTGCTTACAGTAGGATTTAGGATGCAGAGTGGCACCATTCAAGTGAGCTATGTGTTTAAAGGGCTGAAAATGTCACTAATGTTTAGGAAGTTAGAGAAAGTGGGCATGGAAGAAGGGTAGGGTCTGGGAGAAAGAATGCAGAGACAAGGGGGAAGAGTGGGGTAATAGGAGGGAGAATGGAAGGCCTGAAGTCAGGAACCAACTGAGAAAATCTGGAATTGCTGAGGCTTCTTTTTTTTTTTTTTTTTTTAGTAAAATTCTAGATTCTAAATTATTTGCATTTTCATTTACCTTTCTACATTTTTTTTCTTTAACTGATTACATAAAGGGATATCACTAAAGAGGAAATAAGGTATTTTTTTCTTTGCTTTTGTGTTTTATTGCTTTTATTTTAGAATTAGTATGGGTAAGAATTTTTAAAAGAAATATACATTTATGAAAAATTTGCAAAGAGCAAACATTTCTCAACTTTTTATCTATTATAGGTAATTGTATTTGGGCTGTTTTAGTGAAAACCAGATTAGCTTAATCTGGTAGAAAATTCCAAGAGGCTTTCTACAACCATGATTGAATCTGGTTGGAGAAACATTTTGAAGACTCACCTAAACGCAGAACATCGTACCACGCATGCTCTGATTCCGTCTACCCCTAGAGAGGGGCGTTTTATTTGGAAATTTTGTTGCCCAGAGCAAATTTGTTCTTCTATTAATATATTTCTAATTTGATTATTATAAATAGTAGTTAGTGTGTATGTGTATTAGTCACTCTTCTTGTGAGTTCCACTATTTTGCAATCATAGTTGCGTATCACTTTTTTATCCTCAGTATGATGGTAGGGTAGTTATTAGTACTCGTGTTTGCTAAATAAGTTCAAAATATTATCATAATATTCTCAAAATTCAAAATCCAGGTTCACTTGGGTTTTTAAGTTTCATTAAGTCATACTACTCTTCCCAAATTTACATTTATAATCTTATATAAGATTAAAAATTTATTTTCTTTTATTTACTTTAAGAAAAACACTAAAATCACTTATATCTTTCTTGATACATTACATGGCTAAAATCAAGCTATTTTAATTTTGTTTAACTACATCTTCTGAATTGCATATTTCTGTAATATAGAGACTCTGACCTCCCTCTAATTAAAATTGGCTGGGGAGTCTGTGTGTTCCATCAGGAGGCATTTCCTGGAGGAACATCAGCCAGAAGACATGAAGCCTCCATGGTCCTTGGAAAGTGACAATACGTTTAAAATATTTTTGATTAACCATTGGAGGGGAATTAATTTTGTCTATGAGTCATTCTCAAAGAAAGACATTATAGTTTTATCTCCTGTGTCAGACATGAGAGAGAGGAGGAATTGAGGGTTTATGCAACTATTCTCATTTAAGAAGAGATTAGAATTTGTGTGTGTCTGCATGTATGTGTAGTCATGTAGATAAAATTACTGTGCTTTATCCCTCGAGCTACAATAAAATTGAATAGTTTGTGTATTGATTACTTCAAATTGATGGTATATGTCACTGAATACAAATCAAGAGTGTTTTAAAAATTCTAGTCCTTCTTCACCAATGTCTGAAAGAAGTATATATTGATCAATTACGATATCAACATCGGCCTTGTAAAGCCCTGAATATTTCAGGTGTTCAATGGGGAGATATGCTAAGGAAAGCTCTTCCATGTATGTCCTTCAGCAAGCATGATACATTACTGCTCTTGCAAATATCCATCTTTCAAGTACTAAAGTAACTCAAGGGATAAAAGTAGATTCAAGTGTAAGAGGAAAAATTTTAACTGTTGGTTTTTGCATTTGTTTGTTTCTTCCCAAAGAGAGAGAGCCAATCTGTTGGGGCCAGGATCTCTGAGAAGTAGTCAAATGAGTGGAGGTCATTTGGCCTTTTCTTATATTTCCAGTGCAGATAGAGACTTAATTTAACAAATATAGAGACACTGTGTATTGATAAAGCTTTGTTGAAGAGAAAATAGATACGTATATATTCTTATATATAAAATTTCTTAAATTTCACATATCACTTGTTTTAGTTTGACTGTGAGTCTTTTAAAGTAAAAATCTCCTGATGGCTCTTCTTCTTTTTTTTTTTTGAGACAGAGTCTCACTCTTTTGCCCGGGCTAGAGTGCCATGGCGTCAGCCTAGCTCACAGCAACCTCAGACTCCTGGGCTCAGGCGATCCTTCTGCCTCAGCCCCCTGAGTAGCTGGGACTACAGGCATGTGCCACCATGCCCGGCTAACTTTTTCTACATATTTTTAGTTGGCCAATTAATTTCTTTCTATTTTTTTAGTAGAGATGGAGTCTTGCTCTTGCTCAGGCTGGTTTCAAACTCCTGACCTTGAGCGATCCTCCCGCCTCTGCCTCCCAGAGTGCTAGGATTACAGGCGTGAGCCACCGTGCGCGGCCTCCTGATGGCTCTTTAGCTCATTGGTTTTGGTCTAGAAGTTACACTTTAAAACAAGTGGCATCTTTGAAGATGAATTAAAGGCAATTACTTTGAATTATAGCCAGTCATTTACAGAGCAGAAAGTACACATACCTAAATATCAGTTTTGCATGATGTTTTTGTGGTTGCGTGTTGTATGTACTATGTGTGTGTTTTGTAGTGTTTGCTGCATAGTTTAGAGAACTCTCCTTTCTCCTACTTAGGTGGAAACTAAGTGTGCGTTTTAACTCTAGTTTTAAATTTTATTTAGTTCAAATGTTAACTACAGTTTTTAGGGTTAAAACACTGAATGAAAGTTCTATCTTTCTTCTGCAAAGAAGAGTGGAACGTGGTTCCTGCCTGCAAGAGTTGGCGGCGTGGAGGGGAATGGGGCAGATGCGCGAGTACACCAAGGAATAGGATGTGAGGCAGTATTTCCAGAATGCTCCCATGATAGAACATTTCCTTCAGTCTTATTCAGAGGCTCAAATTATACACAGATTAAAGTGTAGCTGCTATGGCTTAGCTGAGCCAACTTAGCCCCCCAAAAAAGCCATAGTACTTGTTGCACCATAATTTTTAAAACCTATAAACCCTTCCTTCCTCTCACCCTTCCATCCTCCTTCTCTCCCTCTCTCCTTTCCTTCCATCCTTCCCTCTTTCCTTCTGTCCTTCCCCCCTTGCTTCCTTTCTTCTTTTCTTTTACTGACTCCATTATTTATTTGGCATCTTCTGTGTACCAGACCTCACAAAAAAGGCTGAGTAGGATAAATGCCATGAGATAAAACCAAATAAAATGCAGTGGGGACCCATGAGATGGTGAGGTAACATTTAGTTAGAGGAGAGAGAGATGCCAGGTAAGGTTTCATGGAGGAGATGTTTGATAATTAATGATAGCGGAAAAGACTATCTTAATATTTGGCCTTTAGGGCTATCTTCCACGGCTGTACAAAGGTGAATAGTGGGTAAATAGCATAGCCTTAAATAATTCCATTTCTGAGCTCCATATAAATTGTGTTGTGGCTTTTAAAGTCGATAGCATTTAAGTTGATTAGTATTGGATAACTGAGTTACAGACGTCTCTGCATACAGTTAACAGTTTTAACGTAAGCACTAGACGAGAAAAGTACCAATTAGAGATTAAATTTCATTTACTTATTCATTCATTCATCTATTTAGCAAATTCAGCAAAGCAGAATGGGAAAAGAAAAGGATGGATAAAGCAATTGGGTGAGTATAGGATCTCGTAGGTAAGATTGTCAATCTGACCCAGAACCAGAGCAAAAATGTCCTAAGAGCACTGTGAAGGACAAAAAGGATGAAATTCCACTTGTCCTGATGGAAATATATAATCCACTTGAATTTTTAAAAATATTCTTGTATGTGTTTTTGGATTCATCTGTTTGATTACGTGATATTACTTTACCTGTGACCAACTGACAAGGTAGAAAGTTGTAACTGTATGAAAATGACCTTCAGAAATCATTTAGAATTGTATTTGGTAGTTTTCTTTTAAGGGTTTCTAACAAGTGTTGGGCTACTGGATAAAAATTTACTTTAAAAATTTTTTTTACAATGTCCCATTTCATCCAAAAATATCTGTGAACAGAAAACTTTTTTTCTGTGCTGGATTTGTATTAGTAAAGAGAATTTAAGAACTCAGTTTTCTTTAATTTTTAGTAGACATGTAGGAAAGGACCTAGAAAATATACACTATGTTAAGTTATTTAAGTTTTTTCCATCTTAAAAGTAATAAATAATTTATTATAGAGAATTTAGAAAATATGGGAAAGTAATCAAAAAAAATTACTCAATCTTATTACTCTAACATACCTGTATTATATTTTGTGTCATTTTATGCTGACCTTTTTTCCATGTACATCTGTGTGTTTTTAATAAAACTCAGCTTATTCTATCCATAATGTTTTATATCTTGCTTACTCTTAAAAAATATAGTTTAAATCAGTTATAATATGTTATATGAGATTACCCCAATTTATTTCATTAGTCATCTTTTTCAGGATATTTGTACAGTTTCCATGTTATTGCCATTATAAATAATGCAGTGATGAATATCCTTGTCTATAAAGCGTGGTCCACTTTGGATTTTTTTCTATCATATGTTTGGAAATGGAATTACCAAGTCAAAGCATATGAGCTTTTAATTCTCTCGATAACACATCACTGAAATTTTCTGGTAAATGACAAAAGTCAGGGTTTTGGTAGAGTGGAGAGAGGTAAGAGCAACAACCTGCCACTCCGATAATTTAATGGTAATTTAAAAATCAGATTAGCATTTTTTAAATGCTTATTTCCCATATGTGACACATGGTTGGTTTTATGATTTACACTTTACAGGTACTCATTTGCAATTGTGGGCATCAATATAACCGACCTGGCATACAATCTACTGGTTAGCGGAGCTCTAAAAACCCATTTCTACAACATTGCCCCAGAAGCTCCAACGTTGTCTCACTTCCAGCAAACGTTCTGTAAGTGTCCTATTGCTTAATTATCGATATCAGTTTCTATAAAACACTCCACACAAGGCTTGAAGCTGTGAGATCTTTGTGATTTGGCTGCCTTGGGGGTCTTGAATATCCTCCTTTGGTTTTAATTTTGTTTTCTCATTCAAAAACCTACATTTATATTTTCAGGCATGGTGGATTTTTCTCTTTCCTGGCTCTTGTGTAATATCCATTGTCAATCAACATCAGGTCTGACTCAAAGACATCATGGGTGTTTTTCTTCCTGTGTTCTCATGGCATAGCTCTCAAGGGTGCAGGTTCTGAAGACAACCTGAGTCAACTCCCAGATCTACGTTTTAACAGAAATGAAATCTCCAAGAAGGGATTAGAAGATAAAGCTGAAAAACTCTCCCAGAAAGTAGAACAAAAAGGCATAGATGAAAAATAGAAAATAAAAAGGTTGAAAAATTAAAGGAGCCTTCTAGAAAGTCTTATGTCTTTAGAAGTGCCAAACAAAAAGAACAGTGAAAACTAAGGAGAGGGAATCAAAGAAATAAATCAAGAAAAATTTTCAGAACTGAAGGATGAGTTTTCGTATTTAAAGTGCTAAGCACTAAAATAACAGATTAATATAGACCCACCCCAAGATTAATATCATTATGAAATTTTATGACACTGGAAAGAGATGATCCTGAAAATTTCCAAAGCTGTCACATAAGGATTTGGGAATGAAGATGACATTGGACTTCTCAACAGCAACATTGTACTCTAGAAGACAGTGGAATAATATCTTCAAAAATTAAGAGAATATTTTTTAAACTAAGGGAATATGATTTCTAGTTTAGAATTCTAACTTGCCAATTAATTATGGGAATAGAATAGAGACATTTTTTCAGATGCAAAGTCTTAAACCTTTTACTTCCCTGTACGTTTACCAGAAAGCTCCTAAAGGGTATGTTTCCACAAAATAAGAGAGTAATCCTAAAAGGATAAATGGGATCTGGAAAACAGGAAATCCACTCCAGGAGAATAGTGAAGGGAATCTTCAGGATGAGGGTGAAGGGAAAGCCCAAGATGATATCTATGCAATAGGCTGAAAATAATAAATCTAGATTTTAGAAAGTCAGAAGGCTCTGGGAGAGACTCTTCAAAGAAAATGAAATTGATAGAATACCTACCACGTTTGAACACATTGAGAGGATATTGGCATACTTAGGAGATAGTTTAGGGTTAAATTAAGTAGAAAACTAAGCAAATAAACAATGAAGGCTGTTATTAATACTAGGTAAAGAAAAGTGTGAGGAAGTAAGTGACCATGTGGCTGGGGTGGGTGAAAGGAAGCTAAATCTTCAATAAAGATTTATAAAGGAAAGTAAAAAAAAAAAAAAATCAAGTAATGGAAAGCATGTTATTTAGAGTTATAAATAATCAACATAATCAGCTGAAAGTATTGAAATGTTGCTTTAGGGAATCAGGAATTAGGGCAGGATGTGCTGCTATTTTTTGTTTGGTTTGGTTTGGTTTTTTGTTTTTGTAGCAAGACTTGTTAAACTATTTGACTCTGAACTACATGTATATATAACTTAGATAAAAATGAGAAGGAAATTTTAAAACGCATATACTTTATACTTGCTAATGGAAAATGTAAGTCTCTTAAATACATTAACTGCAGTTCCCACTTCAACAATTGAATGATCATATTCATTCCTGTAACAATTCTGACCATCTCTAACGGTATTATTGAGATTTTACTACAGATCGGATTCTGCGCCAAGGAAGACAGGCATCTAAACAAATAATTGAAATGTAGTAGGAAGAATTTTGTGATTGCAGAAGTAAAGATACTGCTTTTAAAAATTGAAAAGGCCTACAGCTGGCACAGCTCACTCAGTCTGGGAGTCAGGGAAAGCTCCCCAAAGCAAATGCCACTTGGATGGGACCTGAAGGATAAGTGGCATAAAATAAAGCAGTGGTGGCCAAGTGGTCCAGCAAAGGCCATCAAGCAAAAGAATATGTGGATTGAAGGAACAGACTGTAGGATTTGAGAGGAGAGTGACAAGAGATGACATTAGAAATGCAAGACCAGGGGCTGGAGGCAGATCCATAAGAGCTTTGTAAACCATGACAAAAACATAAACATGTAGATAAATAAAACCTCTTGCTTTGTTTCCCTAGCCCCTTATACTTACTCTGTTCTGTATTTACTATGCTCTTTAGGGAAACTGGGGAAGCAGTTTCGAGTGGAGTAGAATGAGTTTAGTTTTGGGCATACTGAGGGTAAGTTCCTCTTGGGAAATCCATATGGAGCTGCGGAGTGGGCATTCTAATGCGAGGCACTGGGGCTCTGGAGAGTTAGAAGGGCTCGTGCTGCAGATCTGGGATTCATCAGCACCAAAGAGAATATCAGAACCATGTGGTGGGGGAGCTCGTCCAGGAAAGAATCAGAGTTAGAATCATAAGGAACTGGTATTTAAGAGTAGGAACATTTGTTTTGTTCACTGTGGTATCCTCAGCACAGAGTTTGGTAGAGATCAGGTGCTCAGTAACTATTTGTTGGAGGGAGGGAGGAAAGGAGGCAGGGATGGATGGATGGATGGATGGGAAGCTAAAATACTGGACGATGTTCTTTGCAAGGGGAAGGGAAGTCTAGTTTCTCTGGACAGATTTAGCCTTGGCCTGGATTGACATGCTTCCAAGAGAATCCTAGCCCAGATGTACAAACAGATTACTTATTTCCCAAGGACCTCACCAGGTTTTGGAAGCAGCAGCAATCCCCCTATGGACTGGGGTGGGTGGGGGAGGGGTAGTCAGAGGGACTCGGGGCTCTCTAGAGGAAGCAAACGGTGCCCTAGATTCATTGCTCCTCCATCGGACATGATCAGTTCTGCACGTCTCCTCTGTAATATTCTTGCAGTTACCTATGTCCTTGCAGATGTCTCTGCTCTCTACTAACCGAATGCAGTGAAGCAAAGCCAAGATACATTTAAGCAGCAACAAATAGCTGCAGGCTTGAGCTGGAAAGCCAAATTAATATTCAAAGCAAGTATTTCATCTAGGTTGAAGAATATACAAATGTAATAGCTCCATACTTCTGACTTCACAGTATTATTCAGTGACCACTAAATAATACTGTGTGCCAAGGCAGTATGTTAAAAAAAATTGCATTCAATCTAAAGCTCCGCTGAACATACAGTCCCATTGAAGTGGACTGAGGTTAGGTGTAATGAACAGAAGGAAAGTACAGCGGCCAGAAGAGTAAAAGGAATTATTTTTTCTCTGACCTCCAAAAGATGGAACTATTTAGTAAGAATGAGAACCAGAGGAACAGAATGTACTGGAAAAGGCAGCCTGTTGCAGTGGTAGAAAGCCAGCTGATTTCAGGGCCTGGCTTCCATCTTCCAGCTGTAACTGTAATTTATGCCATTCAAGTATCTTGTCTAAGTCCCACGTCCTTGTCTGCAAAATGGAGATAGAACATCTGTATCACCTACTCCACAAAGCTGTTATAAGAATTAAATGAGATACTGTAAGCAATATCCTGGCCTCTGTTTTCTCCCTCTCCTTTCCATGCCATTTTGTTAGCTTCCTTAGCTAACAAATCATCAACTGAAATCATATACCCGTCTGCCTTGCTCTAAGAGACCGAGAATCAGGTAGCACAGGAACTCTACCTTTTTCTTCATCCTCAGTACCTACTACTGTGTCTGTTACATATCTGTTAATCGTCAGATGAGTCAGTGACCAATTGACCAAGTGAATTTTTGAAGACTCTGTAATTTATATAAATGAATGGAGTTTTATAATCATATTATAATGTGTACCTTGGGAGCCAGGCTACCATTTCTGCATTTTGATTAAGCTCATGGTAGAGGGTCTCTAATTATTTTCCTGATGGGCTAGAGAAAGAGAGGCCCAGGGAATCAGTCTGCAAGCTTTAGAGGAAGGATCCTGAGATTATGAGCCACCCCCACCTCTATCCTTACCGTAGCCCTTCAAACCTTTCAAGATGTTTTTCTGTAATTGTACATAAGGTAGAAACATGGGGAAACCAAGTGGATCTGCATTCTTCTATAACTCTTTGTCACAGTACATCACCCTTACAGTGAGTTGCCAATATACCTGCCCATTATGGAAAAGTGAACATTTTTGTGTACATTGCAGAAAAGAGAATTCTTCATTAAGTGGTTAATTTTTTTCACAGTGCCTGCTTATTGTCAGTAGGAGTAAAGATGCCATCACTCATGAAATACTAATGAGATGCATCATGGATGATTTTAATTTATTGTGTTGGAAACCTGACTCTACATACAAAATAGCTCAGGTGTGTTTATTTGAGCTTAGAGAGCAGTCAGGAAAATTGTGTGTGTATTTTATATAGTAAGAAGAAAATTATAAATTATTGTAGATTTCTTTGAGAACCGTAAAAATTGTAATATTAAGAAGAAAGCTAGGGGAATTTACTTAGAAAAGAGAACATATTCTAGACCAAAGTTTCTCAGCTTTTAGTGACACAAGATTCATCTTACTGAATTCCAAGTCTGGTTAAATCTGGAAGGATCTGTATTTTTTATAAGTACCCCAGACCATTCTTGGGGTATTTTAGGAGTTTTCCCAGTCACTGAAATGGACAGATGGTTGAATTCTTTTTGTTGAATAAGATACAGAGATCAGAGGAAACATGTTTCTGTTGATATGCTCTAAAACAGCCAGATGACAAGCAGACTCCAAATCATGGCATGTGAGGAATGGTGAGAAGAAAAAGAAATGCTTAACCTGGAAAAGAGACACGCTGGGGGCATAAAGCACACTTCAAATGCTTGAGACAGAGAAGGGTTGAATTTGTTCTATGAAATGTAGGGCAACAGATTTTGGCCCAAGGAGGAGAAGAACCTTTTACAGATCAGGTTTCTCATGCATGGAATAGTCAGCGTTGTCATCAGAGAAGTTCAAGCCTGGAGGCCACCTCGAGGAATCCAAGCATCAGATGAACAGAGACAGATGAGATGGCTGATACCTAGGGTGGCTAATACCTCTGATTTGAGGCTCTTCTGGTGTGGCCCAGTCCCCAGGACAGTGGTAAGGGGCCCTGGCTTGTGTAACCCAGAGGCCAGTTGGGCAATGGTCGATGTGTGCTCTTGTCAGAAGTGTTAAAGACAGTCATGTCAGTTATTGTGTGTGGAGGGCCCAAAGACAGGCTAGTCTTAAAAGAAATGGAACGGTCAACTCAAAAGAAATGTGAAATAAAGAAATGTTCTCTCTTTTCCTCCTCCTGTATTTATATATAGAGAAACCACAGGCTTAAAGATGTACAAGCATACTTAGCGATATAATGAGATGAGTAACCAGAGGGGTGAGTCTGTGGAAGTAACCTACAACTAGAAGTGTGTGTTGGAGGCAGTGAAGGTCATTTCTAATTCTGTATTACAGTGAAATATGAATAAAGATTTTTAAAAATCACTTTAGGGCAGGGGACCCCAGCCTATGGTGAGTTGTATAATTATTTTATTATATATCACAATGTAACAATAATAGGAAAAAAGTGCATAATAAATGTAATGCGCTTGAATCATCCTGAAACCATCTCCCCCATCCCCAGTCCATGGAAAAATTGTCTTCTATGAAAATGGTCCCTGGTGCCAAAATGATTGGGGACTGACGCTTTATGGAACTATGTTGAAGGTTTCCTGGACAAAGCTAGTTACCAGAAAACAAAAGCTACTGATTATTTTTTTAACTATTAGAATTGAGCACGTTTGTTCCAAATTCTCTTCCCATCCCCCCACCCCACTGCTCACTCCTTCCCCATTTCCATTTACACAGAGGTGGGACAGCAAGGATTCAAACCAGGATTCTGGCTCTAAAATCCTGGCTCCTATTTTCTACTGCCTTCTAACATTGAGACAAAGACAAGCTTGTGTAATGCTTGTTTTTCTTTTTTTAAAATTAGGATTATTTCCTTACATCCTTTTCTTTTTAACGTATAGATACACCTGAGCTTGCAATGAGTTTATTACATACAAATATCAAATGTGAATTGAATTCACATTTCAATTCTAAATGTGGTGGATAAAAGCAAACAAATACGGTGGAGGGAGGGGGCACAGTAGGAAACAGAACACAATGCATAGATTCTTGTATCAGATAGTTAACATTTATTCCCCCCAATTTTTCCAATCCAGATCATTCGTAGACAACATATTTGAGACCCAAAAGCACTTCAGTATGAAATTATGCTTCCAAGCAAGGAAGTCATATTAGCAATTTCATGTAGTTTAATGACCAGTCTTTGTTGTTCAGAGTTGATTCACAATTTTTATCATCTCATAATAGATTGTCAGAATGCATTTGTTTGATTTGTCAGGGTAATTTAAAACTTTAGTTAAACCGAATAAGAGAAAGAAAGGCTGAGTGGAATAATTTTGAAAAATTGGACCGTTATGTTAATTTAATTAGGAGAGGAAGGATGAAGTAGTCGCTGTCAGCCTTTCGGAGTGTGCTCCGGATGTGATTCATACTCAAGAAATAGCAGAATTGATTTGTCTTCCTGCCTGAGAAGAGAATAATTCCAGGACCAACTGCAAAAAGCTTGCAGATTCTACTGTACTGGTTTTAAAGAATAATCTTAAACAGTGGTATTTGCTATATTTTGATGTCTTCTTTAAGCTCCATGGTTGACGTTGTTTGGTCTAACATCTTCAGCATTCAGGATGAATTTTGAATGTGGTTGAAGGACTTTTTTCCTCTGCATTCTTATCATTGCATTATCTCTAACAGGCTATTTGATGCACGAATTTCACAAGTTTTGGATTGAAGAGGACCCCATGGACATAATGGAATTTAATCGTGTGCGGGAGAAATTCCGCAAGAGAATCATCAAACAGCTGCAGAACCCAGACATGGCGCTGTGCCCACATTTTGCTGCCTCGGAAGGTTTAATCAACATGTAGTTGCCCACGCTGGTTTTAATGGATACCCTGGAACACTGCCTCATTCATTGTCTTGTTAGATCTCTGCTTAGGTCACAGCTCACACACTGAATGCACACAGTGATTGTATGCATGCCTTTTGGTACAGTATTTTCATCTCTTGGTCATAATTCCAAGATCCCCAGATACCACTGTTTCTGGAGTATCTGTCACCCAGTGACTGCTCATATTGTGGCATTATGCAGTGTTACATCTTGCCTTGATACCCAGGTATGGAGAGAGTTTTCTATTTTTTTAGATTTTTTTTTCCTCCCCCTCATAATTCAGCATTAAAGAATTGTATTTCTCTAGCTGTATTTTGTATGTAAGAGGTTTAGCTGAATCTTGTTCTGTGAAAACCTTTTAATTTATTGATATGTTTCATGACTACTGCTGCTAGCTTTTCCAGCCAAGTTCATGCCTGGACCTCATTCTGATAAAGTATAAGACTTTAAAATAATACAGACAGACACATGATAAGCCAAACTGTTCCTGCAAACATAGCTGCGCTTCATGACAATGTAACCAGGCTTACAAGAAGTCACCTTAGGTAGGAGCTGTTTTTGTTTGAAGTACTGCAGAATTCTATTGTAACCCCCTGCCCCCAGTTGCAATTGTGTCATGGTCATCTGGATATCAAATTAGCTTATTCCCATAATTTCACGGGCTTGGATGCCTAAATACGTTTATGATGTGTGGAGCCTCAGAAAAGAAGTAAACATATTTCAAAAGCTGCAAAAGGTTTTTCACTGCCTGCCTCTTGCTGAACTCAGAGTTATACCCTGGCACTGTTCTGATCCAGGCCTCTTTGCTTGGGGAACTAAGTGCTGACTGGTTTGTTTTCTATGTCAAGGAACAATACTGAAAAACAGTTTGCAAAAAAAACGTGTGGCAAGAGAGCGACCTAAGCTATGTCACTCCACAATATTTCTTGAAAATAATGACCTTGTCTTGTATCACTGAAAGAAGTAAATTGTTTGGAAGGAGAAAAGTCAAATCATTCCAAAACTGCTAAAAATTATTTTAAAAAACGTGATTTAGTTTGGAATTATGATTGTAGTCTGTTGAATAGTATTTACCATGGCATTTCATACCCATGGTATTTTATACCTTCTGACTATCAATTTTAGTATTATTAGATGTTTGTGTAATCACTTGCTTATTTAAATGAATTTTGAGTACTGCCTAATTGTCAGTTATATGAATAAATTACATGTCATTCTACTGTAACATATAGTGGATTTCATTTTAATATTTTTGTGCTCGTACAGCTTCTGAATATGCAAATACGTGAGTGGGTAGAATGTCAAAGGCAGACAACCTGGAGCTGACTATAAATCATGCCATCATTCAGAGTTCCCAGGTGTGGGTTAGAATGTGTTACGTCTGATTGACTTCTTTAATCTTGAGACATAATGGTGCTTTAATGAAGGAACAAGATCCAACTTTGTCTTCATAACTTCCTATGAAGGCTGCTTTGGCTACTGCTAGACAGCCAATAAAGCAGAAACACTAGCTGCCCATTGTTTCCTTGCCTAGTCTAACCCCTCTGGGGATTGCACTATCCTTTGCCTTTCGGCCATGTACCAGGTGGCAGCATTTTGCCATGTTTCTGTTACAGCCCTGTGCCCTTTCTTAGAATAGGGAAAGGAAGAGGGTAGTTAACACATGATGTGTACAATGCGTAATGACAAGCATATATATTCCTCCTGAGTAAGTAAGAACTTGTGAATCTAGTAAATGGCCCGTCTTGGGAGCCCTGAATTTCCACCGCAGCTGCTGTAATGAAGGCATGATTTCATATGCAGTACAGCCTCTGCCAGCCACATGTGTTCATTGTCTCTTTCTGTCTGCTGTGGTCCCATGTCACTGACATGACTTGATAGCATGTGGCACTTACACCAGCTCATGTCTCTTCGGTGCAGGTAGAGATGGTTGATGCTAACAAAGCTGAGAGTTCCCCTCCCGGCTCCTTGAATGCTTCCTTTCTGTTGTATGTTAACATGGCTGCACAATTTTAGGATGAACAAGCTCTGACAGCTCCTTCTAGTTCTGAGTATTATTAGATTTCTCATTCACACCACTTTGTAGAAGATGCATGCTCCCCAGTAACACAAAATGAGGTGAGAAAAAGAAGAGGAGAGAGTTTCAACAGCATCAAAAACGTGGGATATGTGTGTGTATGTGTGTGTGTGTGTGTTTCCTTGGAGTATTTTTATCTTGCTTGTACTTATTCCATTGAAAAAAGGTCGACCATATAAAATGTAAATTGTGTAGCAAGCTTCTTCCAAGCTTTCCAAAACACTGCTTGCTATGGTACAAATACATTCCAGTTTGCACTACAGAAAGAAAACCCTTTGAAGCACCATTTCTGAAACGGGAGACTTCAAGCTGACTCTCCTTCTCACAGCTCTTGTTATTGAAAAAAGTTTATACTGAAAAAAAAATTTTGCCTGAGAACCCAGCATCTTTTCTATATTTGAAAAGAGGCTTAACTATATACCAATCCCAAGAGACAGGTTGACCTTACAATATATCTTCCAAACCAGGCAAACTGGGACAGTTGAGGAAACCAAGAAGTTAAGTGACCGAGACCAAGAGACAGACGTCAAGTATAGGGCTTGTCCACCCACAACTTAATTAGGCAAATACAGCCCAATATCTTCACTTTCTAACCTCTAGCAGAAGTCCATCATAGGGGCACAGACATTTTGATATCCAGGATACCACCCAAAATCTTAGAGACCACCCCACAGGTATGGGCTTGGTTTGAGCCCAGAAGTCCAGCTGCACAGACTGGGCCTAAATTAGTGATGGGAAAATAAAACCTGGCAATTGAACTCCAAGGCCACAAATTATCTTGATCCCTAAACCTATGGGACCAGATCCAAGTTGAATGGGAGTGAGGAGGAGCCCCAAGTTGGTGGAGGGTGGGGAAATGGGATGGGAGTTGATGGAGAGAAGAAGGGGATAGACAAAAAGGAAAGTGGCCAAGCGTGATGTCTCAAGACTGCAATCCCAGCCCCTTGGGAAGCTGAAGCAGGAGGGTCGCCTGAGCCCAGGAGTTCAAGGGATCTATGATTGAGCCACTGCACTCCAGCCTGGGTGATAGCTCGACACCCTGTCTCTTAATAAAAACAGAAATTAACAATAAATAAATAAACAAAAGGAAAGTGTCAGCTAGGCCTGTAGCCATTGAGCCATTGCAACAAATCAATGCCTCTAATTCTTCAGGGAGCTCAACCGAAGTAACTGCTCTAATCCAGAGACAAAATGACAGAAAAACACAACCAAGTATAACATCAAGTCCTAGAAGCTGAAAGAGATTCTGGTATAGATTCTACTCCAAGAGCTAACATTTAGTGATTTCTCATGCTACTAATAAATACCAGGACTAAGCTAGTCCTTATCTTGCATTATTTCACCTCCTTAATAACACACTAAGTCAGATGGGTTTTTGTTTGTTTGCTTATTTTTCTAGACAAAGAGGCTTAGAGAATTGAATACATTGCCAAGGG
This sequence comes from Lepilemur ruficaudatus, assembly GCA_963574885.1. Classification (NCBI taxonomy): domain Eukaryota; kingdom Metazoa; phylum Chordata; class Mammalia; order Primates; family Lepilemuridae; genus Lepilemur; species Lepilemur ruficaudatus. Next base: position 101,660 of record CAUYRT010023219.1, read on the forward strand.
TCTTGAGAGAGAGAAGGAAACGGCATAGCTAGACCTTGAACCCAAAGCTTTAAGCCCAGACTGTCAGTCATTAAGCTGTTCACCTCATTGGTATTCTTCTCATTTGTCCCAGGGACTGGTGAATTATAAACATACATATACACATTCATACACACGCCCTACCCCCAAGTGGTCATAGATATGTTAATAAATATTTCCTGCTCAGAAAGGGTGAATGCAAATGCTGCCATACTGTCCCTCAGGATTTCCCACATTTTTGGTCAGAATTTTCTCCCCCTGACACTCAAAGAGCAATTCTGACAGGATCATGAGCTCTTTCTCCTGATCCCCGTCTCTCTCAGGGGAGGAAGGCTGATGCCTCCTTCCTGCTCTCCCACAGGAAACCTCAGCAAGGCGGGTTTGCAGAGCCTGGTCTGTGGCAGGCTCAGGCTGGAAACTACAGGGCATTTCTGCGGAAAGTGAGAAACAGCACTTTGGGCGTGTGGCCTCTGCATAAATAAAACATTCCTTTCACAATTGAAGTTCTTGTGCCAGAATACAGCCACTCACAGACACACTAACAGGAATTATGTCCTCTGTTAACATCACTGGGAAGCTTCATGGAAACCCCACGGAGGTGGTTAGGAGAGGGTCAGGACAAGGTTACAAAGGTCAAAATGTTGGCTATTTTTTATCATAGCACTGTGCTGTACTTCAGGAAAGACCAAAGAAGAAAAGTTTATGATAACTAGGAAAGTATGACAAAAAGAAGACAAAGTTGAGATTAAATTGGAAAAACCAGTTAAACTCCCTTATCATGCAAGTTAAGGGGTCTCTTTGTGATTGCCACATACTATACAGGGCTCAGATGAATTCCACAGCATCCGAAGACACAGGTTTTGGAGTAGGGTTTATCAGGAAAATTTCTAAAGCAGGGATCAGCAAGAGAAGAGGGAAGAAGTGCCTCCTGTCACCCCAAGGCATGCAGGGCCTAGGTGCTGTGCTAGGCACCCTGTGGGTCTGAATTCAGACGGAAAGAGCCCCAACTCCCTGTTGTTCTTCCTTTTCAGGCAAGGATGAAAGCAACCGTGGCAGAGGCATGATGATCTGACCAGAAGACTTTGCAGCCAGGCAGTCTGGATTGGCCACCAGCTGCCCTGCTCCTGGAGACCCTGGGGTCTATGGGATGTCACCCTTGGGTAGGAAATCTCTGGTCCTACAGGAAGCTGAGCGTGGATGCAACCCCTCTGCTGGGAGAGAGAGGAGCTTTCAGTGGCAGCTGGTTTGTCCAAGCAGCCCAGGGAGAGCTCATGCATTAATTTTTGAGAAATCTTGTCATATCACACCCATGTACTTACATCTTTGACATATTAGCACTTCTGTGCCAAGTGTATAGCAATTATAGAGGAATAAGGACATGACAGCCTCAAGCTGTATGATACTAAGAGTTACATAACCCACTTTGGTGAAGTTTTTACTCTTTCTGCAGAGTACAACAGAAAAAACATAGCAGTCAAAAGAGCCATATTCTAGGGTACGTGCTGCCAGCCTTCCGTAGGTCCGTGACTTAATCCCTGTGATTTTACTTTTACCATCCATAACATAAATATAAAAATGGCAACTCCTTTTGGGAGGATTACTGTAAAATTCAAATAAGCTATGGTTTGGTTTTTATCCATTTGGTTTTTGGCTGTGAGCTTACTCTAACAGAGAATTAAGCTACAAAATTTGTCCTTGTACCTAGTGTTCCCCATTAATTCAATTCAGTAAATATTTATTGAGAACTTATTTTAGTGCTAGGCATCGTGCCCAGTCTGGGGATCAAATGGGAAACAAGACAGTGGCCTTGGTCTCAAGGACTTCACGGTCTAAATCTAGTGCCTTGCTTCTCAAAGTCTGATCTTTGCGCCACCAACGTGAGCATTGCTAGACATAAATAACCTCAGCCTCCTCCCCAGACCTACTGAATGAGAATCCTCATGTATCACTCTCCCCAGGTGATCTGTGTGCACACTGAGTTGAGAAAACACTGCTTTAAGAGGGTATTGATCTGGTTGTCCTCCACTGAAACCCGACAAGGTTCAGTCTTAACTGTTAATGGTTTAGAAATAAATCAGACATTCCCTTTGTTTTCTCTAAATTTACTGTCAGTATAACTTGACCCGGCTTCCACCTCTAATAAAGAAGGATTGCGGCCGGGCGCGGTGGCTCACGCCTGTAATCCTAGCGCTCTGGGAGGCCGAGGAGGGTGGATCGCTCAAGGTCAGGAGTTCGAAACCAGCCTGAGCAAGACAGAGACCCCGTCTCTACTAAAAATAGAAAGAAATTAATTGGCCAACTAAAAACATAGAAAAATTAGCCGGGCATGGTGGCGCATGCCTGTAGTCCCAGCTACTTGGGAAGCTGAGGCAGAAGGATTGCTTGAGCCCAGGAGTTTGAGGTTGCTGTGAGCTAGGCTGACGCCACGGCACTCACTCTAGCCCAGGTAGCAGAGTGAGACTCTGTCTCGAAAAAAATTAAATAAAATAAAATAAAGAAGGATTGCGTGTTTGTTGTCATTGCCAAGAGATACAAACAGGAGCTGGCAGGGAAAAGGAGGAGGCCCACCACCCTGGACACAGGCCTTGGAGGACGGCCTGCCCCGACCCCAGTTGCTTCTTCAGAAGCTTCCTACAGCAGCCAAAGCTGGTGCTGCCCCCGTGCAGACTCCCACTGAGGCCTTTCTCAAAGAGTTTCCTTCTTTCGAGGTGTCTGTAGGGTGGCCAATCTCCTAGGTGCTGGAGAAAACAAATAAATAGGCTCTTCACTTGTTGGCTTGTTAGTTTTTCCTTCACTAAACAGAACTACCTAGTCGCAACTTGTGACTGCATCAGTGTGCTCAGGCTGCTGAAACAAAACCCCATAGACTGGGTGGCTCAAACAACATTCTCACGGTTCTGGAGGCTGGAAGTCTGACATTGGTTGGCAGCATGG